>CM076575.1:1615553916-1615602412 GCA_034641835.2 Pinus albicaulis | reverse complement strand
AATTGCTAGTTTAGCTCAAGGAGAGTAGGGATTTTTATACATAATTATTTATATATAAATTAATCAAGGAATTTGATGGACATCCATGAGAATCGGGTTGTTCTATTGTATTACATTTCTCTCTAAAAGATATAAAAAATCAGGCATAATCTAAAATAATCAGCGATGTGAAAAGTGGTGTCCAAGTCATATCCTTTTTGTTGGGTGCGTGTTATATTTTTTTTGGACCCTATATTAGGTGGGCCGATTTGCCTATGGTTTTGTGCATGGGTTTGCATATGGTTTTGGGCATGAAGATTTTCTTCCCATGGTATTTTGTAGATCCGATCAAGGGAACTATGATTATGTTCTAATCTAGGGTTAATGGATTGGAGTTTATCAATGCTTCTCCATGTATATATATGTGTTGTAAAATTGAAAGGAATATAATGAAAAATCAAGCTGGTAGTCCTGGTTTTTGGATCTAGGGGAAAATATCTATGTATATTTATTTTATGTTTTATGCTCTTGCTATTGTTTATTTTTCTGTTTTTAAAGAGTTCGTTCGTAGATAATTTTTGTACAGGGTTAAAACCTACACTTTTTTGAGTGCCTATTTTGCTATATCGCTTTGTTGTGCGAGAAAATATGGTTGTTGACTACTTTGTCAATCCATAGGAAACAACTATTAGATTGATTAATGTGTTGGCATAGTTATTGCATAACTTCAACATCTTTTCTCCATCGTTATAACAATGAGCTTGAGTGAGAGTTGCAATAATACTATATTGAGGTGAGATTCACAACATAATTAAGGTGAGAGTCACAACATAGTGACGTGAGAGTTACAACACTTGTGAACAAAACTTAGATTTTTAACATTTGTGCTTAGGCAAATTTGCAACAACTATACTTGAGAGTTGCAACACCTACATGTTCATAGGGAATTACAGCATTGTTGATATATTTACAACACTTGCAGTTGGAATGTACCTATTTAGTCTTGTTTTCTATATACCACTAACAGCACAGAAGGGTGATGATTTCATGAAAATGCATAAGAATAAGCATTGAAATGGCATATTAAGAGGATATTCATATTTGACCAAAATTGCATCATTGTGGATGAAAAATGTATTAATATGAGATGGAAGCAAGAAAAAGATGGTAAAAAAGGTATTTGTAAAGTGCTAAAAAGATGTTAATATGGGTGCCTCTCATCACTCATATGCCCTACTTATGATTTCACACTGTTTTATCCACTCATGTATAAGTTAAATCAATAGCAATGTCATCATTACCAATACATAAATACTATTTACCTACCTTCTCTCCTTTTTATGTTTTCAAAGATCCCCTAGTGACCTTCCTTTAATTTATTTTAAATGTAACTGTACAACCTTCACTTCCAAACTTCCATGTTGAAATTATATTTATTCATAAATTAGGAATGACTTACCTATTTCTCTCCATAATGTAATTGTTAAATTTGGGAAACTAGGTCCTAAATCCATGTTGCACTGCTCATATGATGATGATTATATTTTTGTTGGATTCCTCTTTCGGATAGGTGCAAGATTGATCTAAAGATCATCTTGTTTGGATGAGCAGGATATATATTGTGATTTTATTTTCCACACATGTGCATGGTCGGATAGATTTGTAATGTAGGCTCACAAGCCCTACAGATGTGTCACACACCCTCATTGATGGATATAAATTGGAGAGAGATGATGTGCATTTCATCATCATCTCCTCACACACATGCCTCATGATCTGATTGGTTCGTACAAAGTAGAAGAGTCTTCTCTCTCTCCCACGTGTGGATCTGGATGTCGGAAATATGGATGATGCCAGAAATTGATGTCGAAAATTTGGATGTCTGATCTGAAATGACTGTATTAGTTTTGTTGTGCTAAGTGTCTTTTCAATTTATAAACATGTGCATACTTGTCTCATTAGTTTGCTTAAGGATTGAGGATTTTAACCATGAATTGTAGATAATTTTAGGTGAATTAGAAGCATAAAAAAGTTTAAATAACATTGAACAACATTTTAAAACAGAGAAATAAGTCACCACATATAATTTACACAGCAGGCATGATGAAGCAGTTCACCCCTCTTGGGCTACATCTGCTAGTCCAGCTCCCAATGGCATCTCCATATTTCATTATGCTCAAAATTTTGAAAATACATGTAGTTACAGTGCTCTAATGGATGTTTTATCTGTACCAATGGCTCCAGAGTTCTCCAATTAGTAAAAAATGACTCTTAATTCACTCTGAATGGGCGAAAATTGAGTCTCCTACTCTTTTTCCCAGTTACACCTAGAAAAACTCCACTAAAAGTGGAGAACTCCACTTATCTGGAGTTAAAATAGTGAATTCCACCCAAAATTAGGTGCACTCCAAAAATACTTCCAAACGACCCGCTGACTTGACCACAACATTAAACGTGACGGTTGGGGTGGCCACATGCCAACCCCAAACTGCGGATTTCAAACCGTCTGGTGGAACCTGTGGAGTTAACTATGGTCGAACTTTGTTTAAACTCCGATTGAGTTTGCGATAACCGCACTGAGGGTGTTACATATTACATGGCCATGTGACAACCACGACGTAGAACAGTTAATTGGCGGATATTGCGGGATGAACTGTCGTATAGACCGCGATGGTAGCATTTTTATGTTTGCCATGTGAAAATGCAGTGTGGGAACCGCTGGCGGGTTAGGACTGTCGGTGGTCCCAACCCCCAAATGGAATTTCATTACAACATAAATTTAAGCTGCAGACCATAGGGTTAAGAAACACTTGTATCTCGGATGCTGGTGGTCCCAACCCCCAAATGGAATTTCATTACAACATAAATTTAAGCCGCAGACCATAGGGTCAAGAAACACTTGTAGCTCAGACAGTGAAGACCTGTGCTTGACCGTGGGAAGTCCGAGGGTCGATTCCTGTGGCCTCCACAAAAATTTTGATATGCCTTTTTGGGGACACGTGACGGCCTCAAGGCTGGCCACGTGTCACCCTATGATTGTCTCTTCAAACAAAACGTACAAAATCATTCCACAAATAGAACCTTAACACATGTCATCCCATGATTGGCCTGGTGAAAAGGAATATTATTTGAAATATATATATATATATTTTAACTGTACCTCCACCTTGTTGTCTGGGCATCCCAGTCAACCCTGTTCACACTATTGCAAAATTTGCCTATTTGGAAATTCAATCAGAACATGATATCTCCCTCATACGACATTAGTTTTTCGAACCATTCACGATACCAGAATCGGGAAAACGAGATCTACCCAACCATCCTGGTTTCAACCCAATCTTGTAAGTTTGAATTTTGAGAAAATTTATGAACTCCTGAACACTCCTCCCCATTGGGAATCTTTTGGACCCCAAAAGAATTGATTACCTGTTCAGTAGATGAGTGTACAACTCCCTCACCTTTCCAACATCCATCCATTTTTCCTTGCTTGGTTTAGTGCCTTTGAGCCCAACTTGAAGGTACTCAACAATTCCCCTCTTGGATGCTCTTGTCCTCCCGTTAAGAATTGTATCTTCTTTGAGATCATCCAGAAATTATGGTGAGAAATGTTCAATAGAAGGTAGATGAACATCACTTCCTTGATCGTTGATCAAAGGTGGCCCATACAAACGTAATTTTTCAACATTAACAACTGAATACATTTGCATATAAGAAGGCAAGTCAAGTTGAAATGCATTATTACCAACTTGTTTTATGATCTTGAAATGACGATAGCGAATAGGTTTGAGCTTTTTACCTTCCCCTTGCATCCTTTCTTTGCTAATGTGCAACCATACCTCATCTCCCTCTTGAAACTTGTGATCAACTTGATATTTTTCATGCGTCTCTTTGTATTTTCTTTGACTTTTCTCAAGATATTCTTGAACTTGTTGATGTATAATCTTAATTTTCTCAATGAGATTTCGAGCCCTATCAATGTCACTATGGCCATCTATTGCAACATCCTGCCCAAGATGAAGTCTAATGGAAATTTTTGCAAATACCCAAAGCATTCTTCAAAAGGTGATGTTTGTGTAGAAGAGTGCTTTGTCCAGTTGTAAGCGTGTTGAATGTAATGCAATTGCTAATCCCACAACTTAGGATGTTTGCTGCAATATCCTCTGAATATATGCACAACGGTTCTGTTCACCACCTTGGTTTGTCCATATGTTTTTCGAAGAAAATCAATACTCTTTTTCATTTGTTTCCATCATTGTCCATAAATTTGACCGAAAATTCCCAATGAACCTGGAATCCCTGTCACTAGAATAGAAGTTAGAAATCCATAATGAACCCAAACATGTTGAAAATAAAGTTTAGTAGTTTGTTCATAATGGTTTTCTTACATGGCATAAGTATACACATTTTACTGAATCTATCCACAACTACATAAAGATAATCACGTTGTTTTCTTGACATAGGTATACCTCCAACAAAGTCCATGGAGACACTCTCCCATGGCCTTGATGGTACTGGTATCGGTGTATACAACGCAAGCTTCCTATTACTAAGCTTGCTTGTTACACACAAAGAACAAAATCTTATAAAATGTGACGTGCTATCTATCATGTGAGGCCAATAGCAATACCTATGTAGATGCGCCACTATTTTTCTTATCACAAAGTGTCCAACAATAAGAGATGAATGAGCTTCTCTCATGACACTTAGCCTCTATCTTTGTGGTATACACATCTTTCCCAAATGAAACAACAAATTGTTATTCATGTGATAATATTTTTCTTCAACTTGATTCCATAGCATACACATCTTGAAAATCAATGTCATGTGCATATTGTTCTATGTAACTCTCATGTAAAACATAATAATTTTTTAGTAAAGTAGAAGAAATAATGATTGGTCTTGAAATCATATCAACAACTTTATTGAAAATACCTTTCTTGTACTTTATAACCAAGTGAAACTGTTGAAGAAATCCCATCCACCTGAAATGTCTTGATTGCTGCAATTTTGTTTGTGACTGCAAGTAATGTAATGGTTGGTGATCGATGTGCACAATAGTCTCTTTACCCATCAAGTAGTGTTTCCACTTCTTGACACTTTGTACCAACGCATATAGTTCTTTTTCATATGTATGATAATTAGTCACAACACCATTAAATGTTTCATAATGAAAAGCGACAGGCTTACCATGCTGCAAAAGAATTGTGCCCATGGCATAATCACTAGCATCAGTTTGAATCTCAAATGGTTGTCTCAAATTTGGTAATGTAAGGAATCAAGCTGAACTGGTCTTGTCTCTTAGAGCTTCGAAAGCTTGCTATTGTTTTCCTCCCCATTGGAAGTCTTTCTTCACACTTGTCACTGCATGCATAGGAGCTGCGATGGAAGAAAAGTTAGCAATAAACTTTCTCCAATATTGAGCTACACCTAAGAAACTTCTTACCTCAATTACTGTTTTGGGTGTGGTCCAATTCACAATGGCTTCCACTTTAGAAGGATCAATCCTCAATTCTCCTCCTCCTACAAAATGTCCTAAAATAGACCAAAGAAATCTTTCCAAACTCACACTTTGACATCTTAAGAAACAATTTCTCTTTCTTCAAAATATCAAGCACTCTATTCACATGCAAGAAATGTTCTTCTCTTGTTTAGATGAAAATTAATATGTCATCTAAGTACTCAATCACAAAGTCATCAAGGAATGGACAAAAAATACTATCCATAACATGCATGAAAATTTCCAGTGCATTACACAAACCAAATGGCATAACTAGCCACTCAAAGAGTCCTTGTTTAGTTTTGAATGCAGTTTTCCATATATCACTTTATGCAATTATTACTTGATGATATCCACTTCGTAAATCTAACTTAGTGAGTAAATTTTCTTCTTTCAGTTGATCAAGCAAATCTTCTGTTATTGGGAGTGGGTAACGATTCTTTACCGTAATCTTGTTCAAAGCTCAGAAATCTACACACATGTGGCAAGTCCCATCTTTCATTGGTATCAATACTATGGGTGAACCGCACGGCGAGGTGCTTGGCCTTATGATTCCTTTTTCCAACATATCTTTAATTTGCCTCTTTCTTTCATCATTCTCCATTATTGACATGTGATACATACCTATGTTTGGAAGAGGACAATCTTAGTATGTTTGGATATGACCCTCACATGAAACAATTCTATTCTTTCTTCTTCATTTGGAGTGTTTATGTACAGTTTGATGTACTGGTACTGGGCTTAGTTTTAATTTATTTTCCCTTCGTGTTCTTCAATCCCATGGATGTAATCTTAGATTCATCACCCGAATCATCTCCTAAATAATGTTGAGATGTAGTAGCAGTTTTATGTTTCCCTTTGTTATTGGGTTTCTTTGGCTTTACCCGTAAAAGGTTTCTTTCTACCCTCTTCAGAAATGTTCTTCCCTCTAGCTTCTAGATGTGTGGCCTGAACACATAATTCATCTAGAATGGTGGATTTAAACATGAGAATAATATGTTTTAGGTAGCTATGTAAGCCTCCGATGTACTTGAGCAATGTATCTTGGCTTTGAAAATCTACCCCTAATAAGAGAGCTCTTCTCCTAAATTATTGGGTGTATTGTTGCACATTTTGTCCCTTCAATTGCCTACAGTTTTTCCAGTTCATTATGGATTTCTACATATGAGATAATGGATAAAACTGTTGTTTTATAGCAGTAATGAAATCTGACCATGATAGAATAATCTTACAATTTTTCTTGATTTCCTCCTTTGTCTTGGATTCCCACCAAACAAGTGTTGCACCTTCCATTCTCAATGAAGCTAATTGGATTTTGGTATCATCATCTTGAAGGTTATGGATTCTCAAATAGAACTCCAATTTCGTAAACAAATTATCAATCTTTTATGCATTGACTTCACCATTAAACATTGGCAATTCAAACTTGACATCAAGTTTTAAAAAAGGACTTTTACCAGTGTTCTTTGACTTGTGTGGCTGATGTACTGAAGAAGAATTAGAGGATGATGATGATGAGGGTGAGGATGATGGCTCTCTATTTCCTCCATTTCCTCCATTTCCCTACTTTGACTTATCTTCGTCATTTGGACCTCCTGAATATCCTTGTCCCTCCTTGTGAAGTTTAGATCCTTCTCCTTCTAGTCTCTCATTCGTTTCTTGATAAAGGATTCTAACCATCTCAGTCATGTCAAAAAATGATTTCCTGAATACTCTTTCTTTCTCCTTGGGATCAACTTTTTCATGGATTTATCCTTCTTCTTGAGGCATGCTTAATGTAGCTTCTGCTTCCTTAAGAGATGAACTAGGTGGTGGAGATTGTGGCACTCTTTCTCTCCTTTGCTTTGACTCTTCTTGAGACCCTTTTGATTCCACCAATTTGCCTTCTGCTCTTTTGAGCTTGAGCCTAGTAAGCATCTAAAAACTTGCAAACAATTAAACAATTTTTTGCACTAAACACACAAGAGAATAAAATCTAGCTCTGATACCAATATGATCTAAAATGACTGTATTAGTTTTTCTGTGCTAAGTGTCTTTTTAGTTTATAAACATGTGCATACTTTTCTCATTATTTTGCTTAAGGATTGAGGATTTTAACCATGAATTGTAGATGATTTTAGGTGAATTAGAAGCATAAAACAAGCTTAAATAACACTGAAAAAAAGTGTAAAATAGAGAAATAAGTCACCACATGTAATTTACACAGTAGGCATGATGAATTAGTTCACCCCTCCTGGGCTACATCTGCTGGTTCAAATCCCAATGGCATGTCCATCTTTCATTATGCTCAAATTTTTG
Source organism: Pinus albicaulis (assembly GCA_034641835.2). Lineage (NCBI taxonomy): Eukaryota > Viridiplantae > Streptophyta > Pinopsida > Pinales > Pinaceae > Pinus > Pinus albicaulis. The sequence continues at coordinate 1,615,594,638 of CM076575.1, read as the reverse complement.
CAAATACATGTAGTTATAGTGCTATAATGGTTGTTTTCTCTGCACCAATGGCTCCATAATGCTCCAATTAGTCAAAAATGACTCTTCATTCACTCTGAATGGGCGAAAATTGAGTCTCCTACTCTTTTTCCCAGTTACACCTAGAAAAAATCCACTTATCTGGAGTTAAAATAGTGAATTCTACCCAAAATTAGGCGCGCTCCAAAAATCCCGTCAAATTGACCGCAACATTAAACGTGTTGGTTGGGGTGGCCACATGCCAACCCCAAACTGTGGATTTCAAACCGTCTGGCGGAACTTGCAGAGTTAACTGTGGTCGAACTTCGTTTAAACTCTGGTTGAGTTTGCGATAACCACTCGGAGGGTGTTTCATATTATGTGGCCATGTGACAACCATGATGTAGAACAGTTAATTGGTGGAGACTATAGGTTGAACTATCGTATAGACTGGATGGTAACATTTTTATGTTTTCCATGTGACAATGCAATGTAGGGACCACTGTCAGGTTGGGACTGCCGATGGTCCCAACCCCCAAATGGAATTTCATTACAACATAAATTTAAGCCGTAGACCATAGGGTTAAGAAACACTCGTAGCTCAGATGGTGAAGACCCGTGCATGCCCGTGGGAGGTCTGGGGGTCAATTCCTGCGGCCTCCACAAAAAATTTTATATGCCATTTCGGGGACACGTGACGGCCTCAGGGCTGGCCACGTGTAACCCTATGATTAGCTCTTCAAAAAAAACGTACAAAATCATTCAAAAAATAGCACCTTGACACATGTCATCCCATGATTGGTTGAGTGAAAAGGAATATTATTTGGAATATTATTTTTTTGCTGACTGTACCTCCACCTTGCTAACCGGGCATCCCAATCAACCCTGGTTGAACCGTCGCAACATTTACCTGTTTGGAAATTTGATTAGAACGTGATATCTCCCTCATACGACATTGATTTTTCGAACTATTTGTGGCCCCAAAATCAGGAAGACGAGATCTACGCAACCATCCTAGTTTCAAATCAATCCTGTAACTTTGAATTTTGAGCAAAATTTATGAACTCCTGATCAATGTTAGAAATATGGATACTAGAAATGGATTCTGGAAATATGGATGATGCCGGAAATGGATTTTAGAAATATGGATGTTGGAAATCCTTTTGTTGATTTGCGTTGACTATTTTGGGAGCTGTCTCATGAGGTGTGTGTGACATTGAAGGAAGGCTAATCTTATATGTGTTTGAATGAACCTCGAGGAGGTTGGAAGAGCTAGTTTGATGAGCCAAAGAATTTTCTGGCTAGGGCATCCCATTGACAACTGTGACAAACGTTTATCTATCCATATGTTGGGAAAAAATAATTATGATACATTATTTGGCGTGTCTTTTGTTGATATATTATTATGTTCTATCAACATTTTACTTTCATGTTTATGTGATTGCTAAATTGAATTGGGCCTATAAGAAATATTGAAGTAAAAATGCATTTAGCACAAAATATACCAAGGTTATCTACATTGAAGATGGAACCAGAGCTGAGGTTAAGACAAAGCCCCAGATAGTGTGAAAAACAATCACCGAAGAAGAAATCCTATCAAGGATCAATGGCCTCCACATACAAGGGTTTAAAGTATGATGATAAGCTCACTGAAAAGCCTAATTATCATGCATGGAAGAGGTCCTTGGATTTGGCTTTGGAAGACCAAGATGTCATGGACTATGTGCAGGGGAAGATCCATGAGCCTCCATCAAATGCATAAACTTCCACAAAGACAGTATAGAAAATGGGATATCAAGAAGGGTAAATATGAATCCATCCAATCATATTTTATGAGGCTCACAGAAATCAGGAATGATCTCATTGCCATAGAAGAATAAGTAGCTGATCGAGATCTCGTCCTCATTTCTCTTGGAGGACTTCCCTGAGACTAGTATGTATTTAATACTTTGATTCTTAATCATAATGTGATTCTTGATTTTGATGAATTTTTGACGAGATGCACTCAAGAGGAGACAAGAATGATGGAGAGAGACCATCCCTCTAATGGAAAGGGAGGTGACCCTACTTCCTTCACCGCTCATGCAAAGAAGAAGAACCATGGTGGCCCGAGAAATCAAAACCATGAAAGAGTGAGGCCAAAAGGAAGGAAGGGAAGATGTTACACTTGTAACAAGGCTGGTCACTATGTAAGAGAGTGCCCCAATAGAAGGGACTCTCTCAGGGATGATGACAACAAAAACTTCAGGGGGAATGAAAATCAAAGGAATATCATGTTCAAAGGAAAGAGGAAGGCTCCCTATGATCGTAGTGGAGATGGGAAACCTTTCAAGACGTCAAGGAATTCTAGGTATGACGAGTCTAATGGTGTTGATAATAAGAATAATGAATATATTCTTGTATCTCCCCTCTCTGCTACATCTCCTCCCGACACCCTGGATGTCTGGTTGACAGATAGTGGTGCTTCAAGGCACCTCACTAGTTATAAAGAAGCCCTATCTAATTTGATTGAGAAGGATACTAATTTAGAAATTATCATTGGAGATAATGCCACCTATCCCATGAAAGGGGAAGGGACTATGACCCTTCATATATCTCAAGGTCAAGTCCTCCGCTTACAAAATGTGTTGTACGTACCTGATTTGAAGAATAACCTTCTGTCTATTTCGGCAATGGAATACAAAGGATTCAAGGTTGCATTCGTTGATAGAAAGGTATGCATCTGGAAGAAGAACTTCAAATAAGCTCTTACTATTGGTTTTAGAGTTGATACACTCTACCAGGTTGGAGGAAGTCTGTTGGGGGCTATGTCATGTGACACAGCTCTTCAAAATGAGCTATGACACCGGAGGTTTTCACACCTTCATTACAAAGCCCTTCCAGAAGCAAGGAAGGTGGTGATAGGGATGCTCGAGTTTAAAGATGATCATGAAGGTATATGTTAGGGTTGTACCGAAGGGAAGCATACAAGGGGACCATTCCCCTCAAGTGTCACAAAGACATATGATATCTTGCAATTGATACATTGATTTATCTGGTATGGTGTTTGTATCATCCTTGGGAGGACTTTCCTATTACATGAATTTTATAGATGACTTCTCCCACAAGACTTGGATATATTTCTTGAAGAAGAAGGATGAAGCATTCAAATGGTTTTGTACCTTCAAAGCCTTGGTGGAAAATCAAACTAGGAAGAGAATAAAAATTTTGAGGACCGAAAATGGGTGTGAGTATGAGTCAAATGAGTTTAATGAATTTTGCAGGGAAGCTAGAATTAAGAGGGAGACCACAACTATGTATACTCCTAAGAAAAATGGTTTTGCTGAAGGAAAGAATAGGACATTTGTGGAAGTTTCATGTGCCATGCTATATAACCAAGGTCATCCAAAGTTTCTATGTGTAGAAGCTTCAAACACTATTGTGTACATTCAAAATAGATGGCTGCATTCCGCTTTGGACTCCAAAATTCCTAAAGAAGTCTCCCACTTAGAGTTTTTGGAAGTCCTGTTTACTTTCATGTGCGGAAAGAAAAGAGAAGCAAGCTAGATGCTTCTGGAAAGAAGGGAATGTTTGTGGGCTACAATGAAACTTCTGTAGAAATTTAAACAATACAATGATGTATTACCAGACTCTCCTGATCTAACAATTATGCCACTGTTAAATACATAATCCTTCTACTTAATTCTTTGCAGAAATTAAATCGCGAATTGAAAACACATGAAGAAAAATTAATTGCACATAACAAGATGTTTTTACCGGGAAATCTTAAAGCTAAAACCCCCAACTATCATATATTATGTATATCATGGATCATGAAACAATCTCATACAAAGCTCTGCTCATAGAGCTCTCAGTACAATATACAATCGTCTCACAATGTCATACAAAAATTGGTTCACACATGCACCAATTTACTGCCTCCTGACAGCCTGCCTCCACTGTGCAATCCCTACTGATGAAGATCCCTGACTGAATTTGATCTTGCCTTGCCTTGAATGTGCAATCCTCATTGGCATCTCCAATGTGTGTGTAGTTGCATTGAATGCACCACTATAGTCACAACTGATAGTCAAACAAACCCTTTCACCTATCTCTCCCCTGGGTCTCCACTGGATCTGACATGCAAGTAGTTAACAGTTGTATTTCTTCAGTTGCATGTGAGACACTGCTTGTGAATTAATTAAATAATTAATTCACTGATCTCTCACTAGTCTATCATGAGTTACAACTAGCACAACTGATTTTAACTCACTTAACTGAGTTAAACTAAATAACAACTCACATAACTACTCTTCCAACTCTATTACAACTTTGTCACATTCAGTTACAATGAATTCCACTGTGCATGTCCTACCAACCAACCTTGGAACTCGTAATTCCTTCAATCAAATGGTTTTCCACATCAATTAACTGAAATCAAGTGCTTCAAGAGAATAGATTATTATTTATTGTCTGATTATTATTAAGGGATAATAATAATCGACATGCATTCTATTTTTAGACATGTTATCTATAAATAGACTTCGCCCATGCATCTAAAAATAGAAACTCATCTAAAAATAAAATTTTCTCAACCATCTAGAACTAGTCTCCTGCTAATTTTAGAATATGCTCACAATTATAAAAATAGACATACACCTAAAAATAGCCTGCAGGCCCCACCTAGTGAAGGTGCTTAATTTTCACTAGGATCATCATCTTGTTGAATCTCAACACTCCCTCTCAACAAAAAAGGGATTATCCTTCACCTCGATCCGGCCTCTATGGTAATCAAATTTTCTCCTCGTGAGCACCTTCGTCAAAATATTTGCATCCTGATCTTCCGTAGGAATGTACTGAAGCAACATGATGTTCCGCTGCACACAATCTCTGATATGATGATACCGGATATCTATATGTTTAGATATATCATGAAACACAGGATTAATCGAGAGTTTAATGCAACTTTGATGATCACAATGAATCACTGTAGGATCTAAATGAGAACCGAACAAACCGACAAGGATCTTCCTCATCCAGATAGCCTCACATGCAGCTTGACTTGCATGTACCAAGAAACAGCTATAGATCCGATATTGAAAACCCCTCTTGATGTGCTCTTTCTATCCATTTGGATGCCTTCCCAATCTGCATCTGTGAAGCCATGCAACTTCACCTCATCCGTCTATCCGTACCATAAGCCATACTCAGATGTGCCCTTGAGATATCTCAGGACATTCTTGCCCACTTTCCAAAAGAGCTTGGTAGGCTTAACCATCGCTTGACTAAGCTGGTTCACCGCATAGCATATGTCTAGTCTTGTATTAACTAATACATGAGCGAACCCACCAACTGTCGATAAACAATAGCATCCACTACCTCTGCCGATGTAGCATCCTCTTTCCTCCAGTTTCCTGGAAGAGGAGTATCCATGGGTTTGCAGCCCTCCATGTGAAACTTACCGAGTATCTCCCTTGAATACTTGCCTTGAGACACAAACAATTCACCTTCTGGCTTCCATATTTCCAATCCAAGGAAATAGTGAAGGAGGCCCATATCCTTCATCTCGAACTCCTTTTCAAGATCCTCCTTGCATGAGTGTATCAACTGCTCATCACCAGATGGTATTAAATCATCAACATAAATAAAAATGATTAAAATCTTACCCTCCACCACAATATAGTATAGGTTTGCATCCGACTCACTCTTGGTGAATCCAAGTCCATTGAAATAGTTGTTGATCCGAGTGTACCAAGCACGGGGTGCTTGCTTCAGCCCATACAACGCTCTTTTGAGTCTGCACACATGTGACTCACTACTGAAGATCTAAAATCCTTCAGGCTGCTCAATGTATGCTTCTTCCTCAATGATCCCATTAAGGAACACAATCTTCACATCCATCTGATGAATGTTCCAACCCATCTGCGCTGAGAGAGAAAGGATGGTCCTTATGGAAGAATACTGTGCGACAGGTGCAAAGGTTTCTTCATAATCAATCCCCTCAATCTATGAGAAGCCCCAGGCCACAAAACTTGCCTTATAATTCTCAACACTCCCATCAGTAGCTTGATTTACCTTGTAGATCCATCTTGAACCTACCACTGATTTATCAACCGGCCTTGGAACAATTTCCCAAGCACTGTTTCTGACAATGGAGTCATACTCCTCCACCATTGCATCTACCCATGTTGGCTCCTACATTGCTTCCTGAAAGGAATATGGCTCAGTCACAATACATATGATAATGAGAGCCATGTATCCAACGAATCGGTTAGGAGACTGTCATTGTTTGTGCTGTGAAGTAGGGACTCCTACATTGTGTGCCGCATCAAGCTTCAGCATCTCAGCTTCTGTGGTACACCTTCTGCCAGTTCAGATGTTTGGCTCTGCGTGAGTAGACTCATCCACTCCATGAACCTCCTCCTATGGCTTATCCACATCTAGAGGTTCATCTTTGGGAACAAACAGTTCCTCCTCTGCATGCAAGTCTAGCTCCCTCTCAAGAAACAACTTCATGGCTTTCTCCTCATTGAATTTCATATCCCGTCGCACCATAGTCATTCGACTGTTTGGAAAATACACACGATAATTATGGGGTGTTTCTGTGTACTCCAAAAATATCCCAACTTCAGCAGTTGGCTCTAGCTTCTTCCTAGCGTTCTTGGTCACATGCACATAAACAAATGAGCCAAAAATCTTAAAGTGAGAAACATCTGGTTTCTTACCAGTAAAATCTTCTTCAGGTGTACTCATGCTAAGTACTCTATGAGGACAACGGTTTTGCACATAAACCGCAGTGTTGCATGATTTCGCCCACAAGTGCATTGGTAGGCCTTGATCATGCAGCATAGCTCGTGCAACACTCACGATCATTTTGTTCTTCCTATCTGTGACCCCATTCTATTGTGGGTTATGAGGTGCTATGAGTTCTCTTCGAATTCCTTCTTTGCTACAGAAGTCTTTGAATTCGTTCGAGATATATTCACCACCATTATCACTCCATAGAGCCTTCACTTGATTCCTCAACTCTTTCTCCACCAATGCTTTAAACTCACAGAAATTTGAGGACATTTGATCTTCCTTCTACATGAAGAAGATCCAAAATCCACGAGAATAGTCATCAACAAAAATAACATAATACCTGTGTTTTGCTATTGAAGCAACTGAGAATGGTCCACACACGTTTGTGTGAAATCTCTCCAGGATCACCGAAGCACGATTCTCCTTTTCATGAAAGGTGGTCTTCACAAACTTACCGATAGTACATCCCTTCCACTGATCCATCTGCACAAGTGTACCCTTGGGAAATCCAGTAGAAATCTGCTGCAAAATCTTCAGGGCGCCGTGGTGAAGATGGCCCAATCGCCTGTGCCATAATTCGCCCTCATCCCGGATCACAACTTCTTCTTCTTTTCCCACCATTGTAGCACAACCATCTACCTACAGCTTGTAGAGATTCTTGACTTGAATCCCTATCCTCTTGGTTTGAATTGTTGTTTTTTTTCACAGGAAAGCTTTTCCATCACTGAAAACAACGTCATAACCTCTGTCCTCCAACATCGTGACTGAGACCAAGTTCTTCTTTAGACCAGGAACATGCATAACATCTTTCAACATAAATGGTTTACCTGACTCCCTCTCAAAGGTAATGGTACCAATTCAAGTCGCACTTTATCGTCCATCGTCACCCATCTCTATATGCATCTGGAGATATTTCTCCTCCAAGTTGCTGAAAAGCTCCTTATCTCCCATCATGTGGAAGGAAGCACCACTATCAAGAAACCACACCGATCCCATTGCGCTTGAAACCAAGCATGCGATCAAAGAGAAATCAAGTTCAAATTGCAAGGAAAGGGCCTCACCAGCTGTAGCTCCAACAACCTTCTTGTTCTTCTTTTTCTCTGGGAAGTTAGTGGTGAGATGCCCATGTTCGTGATAGTGAAAACTCTTCACCTTGGACAAATCCAACTTCTTGCCTTTAGCCTTGGATTTTGAGTGGAATTTCTTCCCCTTCCATTTCCTTTCTTTGGCAGCCAAAGAACAATCTTCTTCTTCATCATTATTTGATAAAGAGCCATCCCTGGTGTGCTGCCTGAACTCCTCCTGCACTAGATCTGACCATAGTCGTTCCCAATCTGGAAGTTTTTCTTGTCCGTTGACAGAGTCTTGATAACTGTGCCAACTCTTAGGAAGTCCCAAGAGAGCCAAGCTCACCAAATCATCATCAGCAACCGTGATTCCCACACTCCCTAGTTCATCCTAACATTGGACAAAATTTGTGAGATACTTTGGAATACTATCGCCCTTCTCCATTTTGATTTTTCTGAGTTTATCCTTCAGCGCCAATTTCCTATGGTCGCTGTTGCTTTGGAAAATATCTATCAAAGCCTTCCACATTGCAAATGGAGTGGCTTTCTCATGAAGGCTTGAGACAATATGGTCTCTCACTCCTTCCAACATAATCCTTCTCATCTTCGCTACTTTCTTTTACCATGCATCAAGTAATGAAGCATCTGTCGAAGTGGGTTTAGGAACATCACTGTCGATGAATTCCTTCAAGCCATTATCTTCAAGCACTGCCTCCATCTTATCCTTCCATGCAATGTAGTTCGAGTTGCCCTCGAGTACATACTCCAACCACAAACCATTGAAAGCCATTTCGGTGTTTACTCAACTGTCGCACAAAGAAATTCTTGCAGCAAATTTGAATTGTTCCACCAACAAAACTCAACATTGCTTCAATATTGCAATCTTCTCTGATTAACACTGCTCCGATACCATGTAGAAATTTTAACAATACAATGATGTATTACCAGACTCTCCTGATCTAACTATTATTCCACTTTTAAATAAAGAATCCTTCTACTTAATTCTTTGCGGAAATTAAATTTCCAATTGCAAACACATGAAGAAAAATCAATCGCACATAACAAGATGTTTTTACCAGGAAATTGTAAAGCTAAAAAGCCCAACTATCATATATTATGTATATCATGGATCATGAAACAATATCATACAAAGCTCTGCTCATAGAGCTCTCAGTACAATATACAATCGTCTCACACTGTCATACAAAAATTGGTTCACACATGCACCAATTTACTGCCTCCTGACAGCCTGCCTCCACTGCACAATCCCTGATGATGAAGATCCCTGAATGAATTCGATCTTGCCTTTCCTTGACTGCGCAATCCTCATTTCCATCTCCAATGTGTGTGTAGTTCCATTGAATGCACCACTATAGTCACAAATGATAGTCAAACATACCCTTTCACATATCTCTCCACTGGTCTCCACTGGATTTGACATGCAAGTAGTTAACAATTGTATTTCTTCAGTTGCATGTGAGACATTGCTTGTGAATTAATTAAATAATTAATTCACTGATATCTCACTAGTCTATCATGAGTTACAACTAGCACAAATGAGTTTAACTCACTTAACTGAGTTAAACTAAATAACAACTCACATAACTACTCTTCCAACTCTATTACAACTTTGTCACATTCAGTTACAACAAAGTCCACTGTGCATGTCCCACCAACCAACTTTGGAACTCGTAATTCCTTCAATCAACTGGTTTGCCACATCAGTTAATCGAAATCAAGTGGTTCAAAAGAATATATTATTATTTATTGTCTGATTATTATTAAGGGCTAATAATAATCGACATGCATTCTATTTTTAGACATGTGATCTATAAATAAACTTCGCTCATGCATCTAAAACTAGAAACTCATCTAAAAATATAATTTTCTCAACCACCTAGAATTAGTCTCCTTCTAATTTTAGAATATTCTCACCATTATAAAAATAGACATACACCTAAAAATAGCCTGTGGGCCCCACCTAGTGAAGGTGCTTAATTCTCACTAGGATCATCATCTTGTTGAATCTCAACAACTTCAAAGTCATATAGAATCTATATTCCCGGTCAAAGAGAAATGGAAATATACCATGAAGTCACCTTCGATGAATATGTTTCCCTCAAGAAAGTAAGAAATCTCCCTATTTCAAAGGAAGACAAAGAAGAAGAAGAAGTTGGAAGTCAAGAAGAGCTGAAGGATGAACCTATGGCCAATGTTGAAGGACTGATGGATCATATTGATCCACCTCTTTCTAATAAGAGGAGACCCTTATGGCTTAGGGACACTTCGAAGATGCCGAGAGACATATTTCCCCAAGGGGGAAATTCCGTGAAAGAAAGAATCCAAATAGGTACCCAGGGGTACCTAGTGGCCTTGAGTACAATTGTACAATTTGAGCCTGCATCATTTGAAGAAGCCGTAAAGAATCAAGTTTGGAGGGATTCTATGCATGAATAATACGAGTCCATTATGAAAAATGATGTGTGGGATGTGGTCTCGAGATTGGAGGACAAATCTATTGTCGCCTCGAAATGGATTTTCAAGACCAAGCATGGAGCTGATGGTAGTGCTGAAAAGTACAAGGCAAGATTTGTTGCCCAAGGCTTCTCTAAAAAAGAAGGCATTGATTATGATGATATATTTGCACTTGTCGCTCTCTATACCACCACCTGATATATTATTTCCATTGTTGCAATGCAAGGATGGAGTCTCCATAAGATGGATGTGAAGACTGCCTTTCTGCATGGCTCAATAAAGGGAGATGTTTATGTGGAACAACATATGGGGTTTAAAGTCCAATATAGAGACTCGTATGTATGCAGGTTGAAGAAATCCCTCTATGGGTTGAAGCAAGCCCCCAGGGCTTGGTATGAGAGGATCGATAGCTACTTGATGAATCTGGGCTTCACTCAAAGTGATGTTGATCCAAACCTTTATTTTAAGGTTGATAAATAAAGGCCTCTCATTCTAGTTCTCTATGTGGACAATCTCTTCCTGATAGGTGTTGACCCTCTCTTTCATCAATGTAAGAGGGAGCTATCTTATTAGTTTGAGATTAAAGACCTAGGACTGATGCATTACTTCCTAGGCTTGCAGGTCTAGCAAAGGCCAGGTGAGATTTTCCTTTCTCTAGGAAAATATGTTGTGAAGCTACTGAAAATATTTGGTACGATGGACTGTAAGTCTATGTCGACACTAATGGAACTCAACTTTAAGAAGTTGTGTGGAAGTGTTATTGGGCTTGAGCTGGGAAATCACACCGAGTATCGACAACTCATGGGGGCCTTAATTTTCTTATTGAACTCCCCTCCGGACGTATGTTTTGCAGTGAACACTTTGAGTCAACATATGGTTGAGCCTCATCACATTCACTGGATTTTTGCCAAGAATCTATTGAGATATATTCGGGGAACAATCAACCATGGGCTAAGATACACTGTTGAAAATTTAAGACTCCATGGATATAATGATGCCAATTGGGTTGGTAGTGTGGTAGATTTTAAGAGCACATCTAGGTGTTGCTTCACCTTGGGTTCTTCTTATATATCTTGGATGAGAAGGAAGCAAAAATCGGTGGCTTTGAGAACCACTGAGGCCGAATACATTGCAGTGAGTATGGCCTGTTGTGAAGTTGTTTGGTTGAGAAATATCTTCAGTGAGCTATTTGGACATGTGCTAGATACCATCGCTATCCTTTGTGATAACCAGAGTGGGATTCATATTTATGAGAATCCTATGTTCCACGATTGATCCAAGCATATTGATATCATGTACCACTTTATCCGGGATATGGTACAATGGGGCATTGTAAGGCTCAATCATATAGGAACAGATGAGCATGTCACATACATTCTCACGAAGCCCCTGGGGAAGGTCAAGTTCCTAACCTTCCGTGAGAAGCTTGGAATCGTTGAAAGACCCTATTGTAAGGGTCATGCTTGAGTTGGAATATGATCTCTAGGAGCTCCAAGGGGCTTGGGGATAGCTTCTTAGAGCTATAAGAACAGACAAGGCTAGGCTTGTCGAACCTTGTTGTGATTTTTCCCAACTATTATGATGTTTGAGATGGTTTACCATCTCTTTCATCTATGCCCTGCATGCATCCTACCCATATAGTTTCAAACTCATGGGAAGTACCTCTCATTTGGCCAATGAGGTGGGAAATGTGGATAGAGACCATAGCAAGACTAATGTATGCATTAGATATTTTCGTACTCTTTATATCTAGGATGGGTTGTGTCCAAAACATTGATCTAGGATCAAGTCCGATGAGGTTATTACCTCTAAACCAACTTCAGGTCAATAAACAAACTTCAGGTTAGTATGTGACTCTTTTTGAGTCTATAGAGGTTTTACTGTATAGGTTGACTTTGCGTCAGTGGAGTGTGATGTCTTTGTGACTCAATCTCGTTTGTTTTCCCTTGAGCCAAAAAATCATTTTACAATAGGATGACGCAGGAATGCATGATGATGATGATGATATTACACTATGGTACTGATCACTGGATGGCATAGGTGGACAGATGGAGTTCTCCCTAGTTGAGAGGGAGTGTTAATTTTGGGAAACTAGGTCCAAACTCCATGTTGCATTACTCATATGATGATCATTATATTTTTTTTGGATTCCTCTTTTGGAGAGGTGAAATATTGATCTAAAGATCATCTTGTTTAGATGAGCAGAACATATATTTTGATTTTATTTTCCCCACATGTGCATGGTCGGCCATATTTGTAATGTAGGCTCACAAGCCCTACAGATGTGTCACACACCCTCATTGATGGATATAAATTGGAGAGAGATGATGTCCATTTCATCATCATCTCATCACATACATTCCTCATTATCTGATTGGTTCGTACAACCTAGAAGAGGCTTCTCTCTCTCCCATGTGTGAATCTGGATGTTGGAAATATGGATGATGCCGCAAATGGATGCCGAAAATATGGATGTTGGAAATGGATGTTGGAAATCTCGATGCCGGAATTATGGATGCCAGAAATCTGGATGTCGGAAATATGAATGATGCCATAAATGGATGCTGGAAATCCTTTTGTTGACTTGCGTTGATTGTTTTGGGAGTTGTCTCATGAGGTGTGTGTGACATTGAACGAAGGCTGATCTTGTATGTGTTTTAGTGAACCTCCAGGAGGTTGGAAGAGCTAGTTTGACTAGCCAAAGTCTTTGTTTTCTAGGGCATCCTGTTGATTGTTCTAACAAACATTTATCTATCCATATGTTAGAAAAAAATAATTATGATACATTATTTGGCTTGTCTTATGTTGATCTATTATTATGTTCGATCAACATTTTACTTTCATGTTTATGTGATTGCTAAATTGAATTGGGCCTATGAGAAAGATTGAAGTAAAACTACATTAAGCACAAAACATACCAAGGTTATCTAAATTTAACAATAATTTTATCCATAGCTTACCCTTTCCCACAATTTTTCATTGTTCATCATCAACCAAATAAACCTTTCCAAAATCACCTTCAACATAATCTTGAAAATATTACCTATCGGGTATGGCATGAAATGAAACCCCTAATTCTATCACCCAATAATAATAAAATATATCTACAGAAAGGATTAAAACATATTGTAACACATCACCTGTTACATTTTCTTCCTTATTATTCTCTTGTTGATCATCTCCTTTTTTTACTTTTGATCTTTTAGAGACTAACAATCTTTCTTCTTGTGTCCTTTCTTCCCACAATGCCAACATTTTGAACTCCCTCTAGACTTGGATATCTGATTCTTAGACTTTCCATGATTCCCTAGGCTCTTTCCTCTCTGACTTTGTATTTATCTGTTTTCTATAGTCAAAGCATTACCTAATGTCTCACCTATGCTTTTCCATCATATTTTCTCACTAAGGATAACACCAAAAACATCATCACACTTTAAAGTGTTTCAAACAAAGACGGAATTACTCACAGCCATGACCAAGCCATTCCAAATTTCTAACAATGAGCACAAAATCAAAAGAGACCTAACCTCATCATCAAATTTTACTCATACAAAAACTAATTGATTGATGATCATGTTAAATTCATTTAGATAATCAACAATAAACCCAGTTTATCACATCTTCATATTAAATAAACACTTCATAAGAAATAATTTTTTGGTAATTGAGGGTTTTTCGTACAATTTAGCCAATGCCTTCATCAAAACCTCTATTGTATTTTCTTTTGAAAGTTTGAAAGTCGTTGATGGTTTCGGGTACAACCATATTTTTCACAATACCTTGCCATAAATAATATCCCATTATTCATCTTTCATAGTCATTGAATTCTTTTTGATTCCTCCTAGCCGCAGAAAAACATTTTTCTAATATAGATAATCTTCCATTTGCATCTTCCATAGCTATTATTTTTGGCCATTAAACCTCTCGACGCTAAAACCTTATTCTTCCATTTCTCCCACTCAAACCTAAAGCTCTCCTTTCATATGAGTTTTATTAGACAAATAAACATTCAGCTCTGATACCAGTTGCTAGGAATAAACTCACGAATCAATAAAATAAAAATGAATGTGGAAATAAAACATCTAAAGAAACAATGCATATGAGACACTAATATATGTGGTTCACTTTATTTGGATATGTCCACGAAGAAATAGCTTGTCCTTCCTTTTATTTTGTCAAGTAAAATTACGGAATTACAACATATATCACAAATTTTTCAACCTTATCTTCTCTCTCTCATAGTATCATCTCTCTAAATTACACCATTATCTAAAAAATGCACAATTACAAGACAACTTCATTATTAAAAACAAGGTTACCTTCTAGGGAAAAAAAATATAAGAATTTTAACATAACATCTACCATCATATATATGACCTAATGATGAAAATTCCACATTGACTATCAAATTATAATATTTTACAAGGAAAATTTTCCAAAATTCCTATTTATGGGAATTTCTCCTTAACCCTCACCATTGGGGCTCCAAGAATTGTTGCCACCCTCCCCCTCATTCATATTCCTTGGAAACAATAGTAAGGGTGAAAGCCCTCTTACATCCCTGATGATTAATTGGGGTCTAAATGTGGCTAACATACAAGACCTATGAATTAGGAATATAATCAGGCTCCACAACCAACATGAATTTGAAAAATGGAACCTCTCTAACATATTCTATTGTATTTCTTGAGGAATGTACTATCAAGTAGGGGTTCATCTTCCTTGAGGGGAATTTTGGTTAAGGATGTGCCCATTTTTTATATTAGTTAGTCAAATGTATGATATTTTTATTCCATTACACTAAAGTGTGAATATTTTTGTAAAGATGTCTTTGAGAAGCAAACTCTTGACCATGCACCTGAGGGACACAAACTTAGTTCTTAGCTACTTCATAAGGATTAAAAGGTTAATAGATTATCTTTCTAGAATAGGGAGAAAAGTGGAGAATGAGGAACTGGTTCCCTTTACCTTAAATAAATTTACTTCATCCTTGAAAACATGTTTTCACACATGAATTTAACATCCTTTGAGAAGCTTTGGGATGACTCTATGCAAGAAGAGACAATGTTATAATCTAATACAAATAAGCAAATTGAAGTATAATACATAGCCTTCATTGCAAGGATGAGAAAGGAAATAAGAAAGGGCTTAGGAGAGCTAATAATAAATAACCATGCCAAGGTAAGAGTTATTTGATTAATGTGAAATGTTTTAGGTGTAACTAGAATGGATATTATGCTAACCAATGTGTTGATAAGAAGAAATGGAAGGCCAAGAAATATATATAATTTATGGTGAGTAAATGCATTATAGCTATAGTGTATGAGTCAGCATCCTAACTTGATATTTCCTTCACCATGGTGTCTTTTTTATATACTAACACTATGTAAGTGTTGGTTCACATGTGGATAATGGGGAATTTGATACAACCTATGACAAGAAACTCTTCATTAGGTTTCAAGAGTAAGAGAGAGGAATGAGCATGGATTTGGGTAATGATGCCACTTATACTATGAAATGGTTATACTCACTTTCCTTCTAGGTTCCTGTTGTGACCAACAACAACCCCCCTTTTTATTTAATATTAGTAATAATATTAAATAAATGAGGACCCTTAGTTAAAAAATCCAAAAAATAAATTAGGATTTGTTTGCCTTTTAAAATAAAACTTTCTATCATAAACCTATAGAAATCCCTTTGAAAGAATATTTAGAAACACTTAAGTTTATGATAGATTATAATAAAATTTCTCTTTAAATAAGATAGCGCATCCAAAACAAAATGGTATATATAAAACGCATTGATCGCAGATCGCATAGCGCAGAAAACAGAAATGATTAATGAATATCTTTTGCGCTCTTTTCAATTATGCGCTTTTGCGATTTTGCGTTATGCGCTCTTTTCAATTATGCGATTTTGCGATCATGCGATTTTGCAATTATACGCTTTTGCGCTTTTTGCGATATGCGCTTTTGCGCTATTGCGCAATTTCCGCATTTGCGCTATTTTTATGACTGCGATGACTTCATTTTGCGATATTGCGACATTGCGACATTGCGATATTGCGCAGCAAATCGCAGATCGTAATGTCGCAGATTCATATAAGCGCGCTATCCTAAGGCAATATTCCCATATGTCAAATCCATTATACGCTTTAATGATTATATTAAATGATTGGATTGATTATTAATGTGAAATGAGATTGTGTTTAGATTGAAAGTCGTTTCACAATTTAAATATTATATTTCATCCGCTTTCACATTCAAAACAGTCTCATCACCTTTCTTATATCATTACTCTCATTTATTCGTAAAACGCAGGCACGAAGGAGCAAACGACTATAAAAAGCTTTCGCTAAACACTATGGGTAAGAAGGAGAAGAGCTCGAGTTCTGAAAACAAAGAAATGGCTTCGCTATATGCAGACACTGCCTGTAATAAGGATGTCGGTATATCCACTTGGAAAGGAATGTATAATCTGCTGGAGGAAGAAAACCCTGTGGTGATAAAAGTTGCAGCTACAACAGGTTCAAAGAATACGTCTGAAGCAACCCTTAGAGACTTGGCTTGCTCATTTCTGCATAGAATAGCAGCAAGGCCAAGGATTCTCCCATATACAGACATGGTGAGATGGGTGCTGGATAGCACAGATATTTCAGACAGACAATTCAGAACTCCATCTGAAGAGCTAATCGGGTCATTCACCATAGAAGATCTGAGATTAATGTATAAGCTACCAGAACCTCAGGCGACTTTCAACAAGCAATTTATGGAAGATTTTGCCAAAGAACACTCAAATTTGGTAGAATGCACAAAGGAGTGGACCAAAATAAGTGAACCATTGAAGAAAAACAAACAAGGTATGTACAGCACGGGTTCACTTACCTCTCCTTATTGTTTTACTACTGCCATGTTATGCAGGATTTTTGGAAAGCCTGACATAAATATGATCTTACCCGAATGGCTTCCTTTGTTGAATGCGGCTGTTAATTCTACAATTGTAGACTGGGCCAAAATTCTATCTGATAATCTCACCACTGCTATTTTTCACTACCGGTCTAAACGAAATGTTTCCTAGCGGGTTTATCCGCCTTTTTATTTATCTGCTTATGTCATGGACGCCATCTGCTATGTCTCTAAATTCCCTGTAATGGGCTGGAAATGGACTATCCACGATCCTTTGCCCATTCATGTGTACCATAAAGAACTATGGGAGTCTAATTTTGTTCCCCATTTTTACCAAATTTGTCATGGAATAATGCTGCCATTGTACAGAACATTGTATAATAAGGATGCCCCAAGGTTATCCTCAGAAACAGAGGTTGATATTCTCCCCATCGCGAGATGGTTTGGAGAAGAATTGTTCACCTATATTAGGGTTTTTGGAAGTTATGCTTCTCCCCATGTGTTACCCCTATATGTTCCAGATAGACTTGTGGCCCATGAAATTGCTTATCAGACCCGTGGCCAGGGAGGTATAACAAAAGATTTAAAAGAGAAGAAAAAGGGCATTTGGCCACAGTTTCCCGTAAAATGTGGAACATTTTCACTGTTTGATATTGGTCATGCATTTCAAGAGATAGGCAACGTTACATGCCTACAGCTGTTCAAATTCTCAAGAAGGTTATTTGACCAAAATGATATTGTTAAGAATTTTACCAATGCAATCAAAGTAAGGGAATTTGTCGGGGAGCAGGATCTTTTTGATGATATGTTCCAAGCAAGAAATTCATTCAAAGAGGTTTTGAATTCAGCTAAAGAGCAGCTATCTCCAGAGGATTTTCAGGAATTCAAGCTGTACAGAGAAAGGAGACTAATCCCTATTCCTTTGGATAATCTACGCTTAGAGCCCGCAAGGGAGCAAACTCCTAGTGTTAGTCTTAACGGCAGTTCAAGTACAGGTAAATCTAAATCAAAATCTGACAGAGATTCTGAACATTCCAATAAGTCTAAAGAAAAGGATGATAAAATGGAAGAATCCATTAAAGATTCTGCACAATCAAAATAACTTACTCAACAGCAAATTTTGACTTCTCAACAGACAAATCCTCCTCCAACCAATGTACAGCAACAGCCAGTCACCATTGAGTTAGACAAAGAATGGGAAACCTTTAATCAATTGATTAATGTAGAAGGACAGAATGTACAGACCCCTGTCTAGACAACCAAAGTTTTGAATACAGGAACAAGCAGCACAGTCGCAGTGACAGAGCACATACCAATCACACCCTCCTCTGAAATTGTACTTAATGTAGAGGAAATTCCTCCTCTGGATGTATTCTACAGCCCAAAATACAAAGCAGTAGTGAAGAGACAGAGAAAAAAGAGAAAAATAGAAAGTGCAATTGCTACTAAAGCAGAACAAGTAAATGTTCTGTGGAAAGATCCTGCCACAGAGCCTACTCATAATCTCACTAAGTTAACTCAAATAACAGGAGCTTATGCTTCTGCAACAATTGATAAAGCAGTTGAGATACAAATTTTGTTGAATGAAAAAGAAGAACAGGTAAAAGCTCTGCAACAACAATTGCAACAGGTACAGGCCAATAAGGAAGCACAATTGAAACTTGAAGAGTTACAACAACAACTTCAAGAAATGCAAATAGGACATCAAAAAAGCTTGGCTGATAAAGAAAAACAAATACAGATTATCCAAGATCAACATAAAGATGATCCTAAGCTTCCAGAATTCATTTCAGAGACCATCTCTTTGAACAATCAACTACTACAACAAGAGGAAGTTTTCTGCCAAAAAATCTTGCAATGGAATTCTTTGTGCCAAGAGAGCGATAAAATCACAAATCATGTCGTAGATTTACGAAATGATTATGATTTGATTAATGAAAATATCAATGATTATCTGGCATGGAAAAAGACAGAAGAAGGCAGAAAAGCTGGTGCACCCATCGTTAATGAAAACCATAAAGAAATATTGTTCAATAACTGGGATGCACAAATCAGAAGGGCAGAAAAGGCAGCAGAGGAGGCGGCTACAGCGGCAAACACTCTCACTGATTGTGTAAATGACAATTTACACAAAGCTAACTTGATTCCTAAAACTGTTCCAGGATATCTCCCACAGGCAAATCAACTGCAAACAGAATGGAGGCAAAAGGCAGAAGAAAGAGCGAAATCCATCCAAGGGCTGACAAAATTGAATTGGGACTCATACTGGATGTACTTGGTGAAGCCACACAGTCAGCACAGTGCGCTCAATTGTATCATCAATGCTACAGAGAAGATTGCTCCTACGCTTGCCGACTCTGTCTTTTCAGGACAATTGAATTCCGAAGTCGGTCAACCGCATCTTCTCAAAAATATGCTAGATGCCTGCAAGCTTAAAGATCAAATTCATAGATAGATAGATTTAGTTTTAATTTCACTGTATTTTAGCCTAGGAAAAGGACGGTCATTGAACCGAATCCTTAATTTTTGTAATAAACTATTTTTAGATTTAGCTAAGTAGTATTTAAACCCCTCTCATGCATTTAGAGAGGGGTCCCGGATCTTAATATTTTTGGACTTGGAGATTGCATTTCTGTACTCCATTGTCTTATATATTTTTTGAAAAGGATCACATCTGGTGATTTTCATGCGGAATTATCTTTGAAGTGTTGCATTTCTGTACCTTGGAATTTGGTTTTGCATTATAGTTACTGGATAGAGTATCAGACTGCATTTGAAACTCTTCAAGATGAACAAGGTATTTCTATCTGTTCACTGTTGATCTCTTTTGTTTTATGATATTTGTTTTAAAATTGCTATCATTTATATGTATATTGGTTTTCACAACGCTTTCTTTTATATATCATTTCTGAGTATAATTGAAACGTTATTTTTCATAGTTACATGTAAATGGTATACAATGATGAATGCAATATGCTTATATAACTCTGTTTAATTTCTTAAATAGAGTTATCTTTATTTGTTTCTGCATATTTCAATTTAATTAATAATACATTTTCATGGTTATTGTTGAATTGAAACAATCTTAAGTTGTATTCACATATAATTACCCGGGTTAGTGTTAGAATTTCTTTATCAGTATTTAGCTTAAATTAGATAGTTTTACTTCAGTTAATTTAGTCCCATTTCCACCCATCCAATCCAATCCATTTAGTCACAAGGAAACTGGTCCTTTAAATCCAGTCGGAGCCACCATACCAAACGGAAAAGGAGCTGCCTTAAGGTCCCGACCGGGTGGTTTTCCCCGATGTTTGAAGCAGAGATTTTCTAGGCTTCAACAGTTCCATAAGATGATGTTATTGAGTTAAATGATGTTTTTTTTAATATTGGTTTAAATAAATTATATATTATTTTAGTTTTTTTTATGAGGGTGAATACATAAACATTAGTCTTTACCTTTTGAAAGGTATCACATGAAAATTTTGAAAAGAAGACGTCAATTAAGGGAACTTTTAAGCCCTCAATAAAGGTTTTAAAATTTTAAATGAGCACATAGAAAAGATATTTATCGAGTTATTTTTGTGAAATTTCAAAACCTTGATCAAGATATTGGGTGGAGTTAGAAAAACCCTCAATTGAGGTACAAACTTCATCAAGAATTTGGCCCTTAGTCTAGCTAATATCCTGCTTGAGGTTTGTGATCTCAATTGATATCATTTTTTATGATATATAAATAATAATCATGCCATTGAGGAAATTTTTTTCAACATTTCATAGGATACAAGCATTTCAAAATCTCAATCTAGTGTTTGAACAACTACCATACTAGAGATTGATATAGTTTTTAAGAACCTACTAGCCCAAACTATAGAATGATATTTGAGTGAAAAGATAGGACTTTTTTTTTAAACATTATAAAATATATATATTTTTAATTATAGTTTTTCTCTAACAACATTTATTTCCATATTTTTAACATTTTGGTTTGAATTATATCATTTGGTAGTATTTATCATACCAATTTCGTTGGAAACTATGTATTGGAAAGTAGAAATATTTTTAGAATTTTTTCAGTCCCATAATAATGCAGAGAGGATTGAAAAAATCCATTGGTACATGGTTAGAAATAAAATCAACAATGCCCATTTTTTTCAACTTATTTAGTTCCAAAAATTAACTACTAGTGGTTTTTTTTCCAAACATGTTTTTGAAAAAGAAACACTGCCATATTTCAAATATTTTGTTAACTCAAGAAAGATTGAAAAATATGAAAACCTATAACTTATTGAAAACTAGCACATGTAGAACACTACAACACATGTGTTATTGAGTAGAGATGGAATGAAATATTGAAAACAAACCACCTTACCCGATCATCCGTTAAACCTAAGAAAAACCCAAAAATTAACTTGTTTATCACTACTGTTCACAAAAAATGACACCTTTCTCTGAAGATAATTGAAAAATATAATACATATATTCATTGAAAAAACAACACTAAATGATACATTTAACAAGAGAACAATAAGTGGGAACCTACTTCACTTATTTATCCAGGGCATATTCCTTCTTTCATTTCTAATTTATTGTACACATAGGTTATTAGGACATGTAGGGATGGAATTTTGTTTATTCCTTTCCACTTGTACCAAGTAAGATGGGAAAACCAAAATTTGTTTGGTATCCTAATATATTTCTTGTATGTGGGTAGGGTTGGAAATTTTGCGTGACAAGTTTTCTCAAAATTTTTAAGTGATAACCAATGTTCCTCCTGATTCAATACTATTTTTTTCCTTCTTACCAATCTTTACCTTATGTGGTCATCCCCTATTTACCACTTCTCACTTTAGTCTTCCTATTTTCATTTAACTCGTTCTTTGCATAGTGTTTCATTTCAAAATATTTCTTCCTTCCTTTCCACTTTTCTTGGTAATCCTAAGTTTTTGGTATGTTGAAGGATATAATTTTTTTACTCCATCACGTTCATGCCAATGAAGGTGTGAAACCCTTTGGCCTGATTACAACTTTTATTTGTATGTTTAGGCTTGTTTTTTTTGGATCCAAAGTCATATCAAAAAATTTAAGTGGTGACCAACACTTTTCGTTATCCATCAATTTTTATTTATTTATTTAATATCACACATTCCATTGTGTGGTCATTCCCTCTTCTTTGTTTCCTACTTTAGTAGAGATCATCTTAACATTACTCTTGTTTTTCTCCTGACATTTCATTTGGGAATATGCCTTATTTCCTTAATACCTTTGTTGATGACCCAAAATTTTTAGTATGTTGATGGATGTTGTTTCACTTCCTCAAGGGAAATTGTGCCAAAGAAGGTGGCAAACCTTGAATCTCAAGTAATCTAAAAAATATTTCTGATATTTCTAATTTTATCTCCCAAGTAATCTCAAAAATTTTAAGTGGCACCCGAATAATGATTCTCCTTATACTATGCATTTTTTTCTTCTTATTGAGATATCCCTTGTGTATCACTCCCTTTTCATAATGATATTTCAATCTTCCTCTTGTAATTTCACTACTTCTTTTCCTATATTTTTGATTGGGAATTTTCCTTATTATCTTGTCACTCTTCTTTGGAAAACCTAAGTTTTTGATACGTCGAAGGATGACATTTGATTTAATCCTTCCAACTTATGCCAAGGAAGTTGGGAAACCCAAAATTCATTTGGCCTCCTCACATATTTATTATGCATGAGAAAGTTGATCAATTTTCACTTAAAAATCATATTTAAAAATTTAAGTGGTGATAAATTCTTCTCCTTTTTCAACAATATATTTTTCTTCTTACTTATGTATCCCTTGTGTGGTCATTCCCTCTTTATTTCTACTCCATTATTCCTCTTACTATTTGGCATATTATTTGTGTAGCATTTCATTAGGAATCTTATTTCTTGCCTTAACATTGGTTTTGGCAATCCAATTTTTGCATTACTTTAATGGATGGTGTCTCATTTACTCCATGCTACTTGTGCCAATGAATGTGGGAATCCCCAAAATTCATTGGTCTTCTCGCATATTTCTTGTCTATGAGTAGGCTTAACAATTTGGCTCCTAAGTTGTCTCAAAAAATTTAAATCTTGACCAATGATTATTTTTAGACAACATTTTTTCCTTCTTACACAACTCTCCTTAGTGTGGTTTTTCCCTCTTCCTTTCTACTTTCTTTGTGCCTCCTCTTTTTGTTTCCTTTGTTCTATGTCTAACATTTCATTTATGTGTAGTCCTTGTTTCCTTGGAAGTTTTCTTAGAAAACCCAAGTTTTTGATACATTGATAGATGATATTTCATTTAATACATGCCATTCCTACCAAGGAAGGTAGAAAACCCAAAAATTAATTTGGCCTCCTCATGTGTCTCTTTTTGTGGGTGGGATTACCAATTCTGGCTCCAAAGTCATTTCATAAAATTCAAGTGTTGACTAATGGTTCTCATTATTAAACAATATTTTTTTTATTCTTACCAAGCCCTCATCAGTGTGATCACTTCCTCTTCCTTGTTTCTCACTTCAATATTTCTCTTTGCATTCCACTTATTCTTTGTTTGGATTTTATTTGTCCATCTTCATTCTTTCCTTGGCACTTTTCTTAGAAACCTAAGAGGAAGACCACTAATGGATGTAATTTCATCTATCCCATGTTGTTTGTTCCATGGAAGGTGGGAAAATTGAAAATTAATTTGGTATCCTCACATGTTACATCTCTAAAAAAGTCAAGTATTGACCGATGCTTCTACTTATTCAAAAATGTTTCTCTTCTTATCAAGCTCTCCCTCGAGTGGTTGTTCCATGTAATGTGCCTCCCTCATATCTACCCACTTCACTGACTTTCTTGGGGTAAACATGAGATAAGGTGTTACTATGATAAGAATCAACCTCTTTTATGACCTTAAGGAAATGGATTCAACAACCTAAGAACTTACTGACCTCTTTATGATGCCATAGTGCCCTTAAGGGTTGAGTGACCCTTCCTCAACCTTTGTCCCTAAGACAACTCACATGTTTGCTTAACTGGAGCCCCAATCGCTCCCTTACCAATCCCTCCAAGCGACTGAGACCCCTAGTCACTCCCATGAGCCTTCCTTAGCGTGACTATAGCCTTTTTCTGCCAGTGCTATCCTAGTGATTGCAAGACTTAAGGCTATTTTCCAGGGTTGGGGCTTAAAATCTCCCCATAACTCTATGCAACTTTCAGAACTCATATTAGACAGGAAGATAATGCTTTTGATAAAAAACTGAAACCAAGACTTGACCCGACCTTCCCCAACTGAGATTGACATTCCATCAAAGACTTGGTAAATATGCATCCTACAGGTCATGAATGAAATTACGAACATAAGGGAATGGAAAATTATATGAGGTTTAACAAGGAGGGTCACCGACATCTCACATTAGCTATTGTAACATTAATTAGGTTTTTCATTCATTTTTCATATAGTTACAAGTGAAAACATGAATAGAGACATGACTGAGATTTGTCATATAACCATGCTTATAACCAACATAGAACCAAAAATAGGGGAATTTTGAGGTCTAAAATGGGCCTCCTAAGGAAATTATTAAATAATAGTAGAAATAATAAAATAAGATTAGATTACATCATTATATTTTAGAGGGGAAAAAACAAAAAAATACTTTTTCAACTCATACTTTCAACTTATCTCCCTATGGGTTTACTCAAATTTTGAGTGGGAACACTAATTGGATGCATAATTTGATTTGTCATCCAAGGATTACCCATGTTGCATACTTTTGATTGACCTTGCTACACGAATAATGAGAAATACATGAAAAACGTGATTGCAATCACTTTTTTTTTATGTATTTCTCATTTTTCGTGTAGCAGGGTCCATCAAAAGTATGCAACATGGGTACTCCTTGGATGAGGAATTTAATTTTTCATTCAACGAGTACTCTCACTCGAAATTTGAGTGAAACCTTAGGGAGATAAGTTGAAAATACAAGTTGAAAAAAGTAATTTTATTATTTTACTATTTTTTATTATTTGACTTTTTTACCCCAAAAATGGTGAATCACCGCCCATGGTTGACATCATCATATTGAATCTTATTGGTTCTTGTAAAGTTTATTTTTGTTGTACATTTTTCTTAGGGGGCTCATTTTAGACCTCAAAAGTTCTCTAATGATAAATAACAATGAGATAATACACATTAAATACAAATAATAAAAATTACATTTACTTATCAAAAGAAAGAGAATCTTAACTCTTATTATACGTAGGAAAAAGGAAACCAGGTTCAGGACTTCCATGAACCACTTGACCATAGATTGGTCGAACTAATTCTTTCATTCATCCAATCAACCTTGTGCCATATTCCAGGCATGAATGTGGGATCTCCTGGGATAAACCAATCCAAAACCAATGGAATCTAGAAGTTAAACCACCTCCACCCTCACCATACTATTATCTTACCTAAACCGGTGCTGAGATCATAAAACCAAACCAAGCTTGGATGCCTTAGAATTTCTTCTCCAATATCTTGGGATATTTTCCCATCTCCATCCTCAGGATTTACCATGTATCCCTCCATTACCAGTCAAGGGATTCCTATACCTTTTGGAATTTTCCTGAGACCACCTCACTCGGATCCAAAATATTCTGGCAATCCAAAGCTCAAACCAAGAATCAACCCTATCACACCATTACTATCTGAAAAGCAAGGCTAGGCTAAAATCCATTGTCAAACATAGAAAAACCCATTCCAATGACAACAAGAGAACCAAATGCCAACATGCACATACCATGCATGCCAAAACCAGTTAAGAAATCACACATGCAATTTGTTACTTGCAGGTATTCCCGCTGAAGTTTCTTGATCCAACTTTTCCTTGCTTGATCCTTGATTTACTTTCCTTTCCTTTGCTTTCATTTTCTTTCATTTCTTGTCTTATTTATTTCCCCTCTCGGTGCTCCTGATGAATGGTGCTGCTACCTGTTGGTTAATCATTTACTTTCATCACAAGTACTAAAGCAGGAAATACACTGGAAAATCACAGCGAGAAAAGTCAAATTCATTAACCTCCCTCATCATTTTTCCCCCTCAAGAGTTTTACTAATTTCCCCAAAAGTACTAAGGTAATTTGAGATCAAAGGGGCTCAAGGCATTTCCTTGACTTCTGGAGGGACCGGACCCTCGGCCTAATGATCAAAAGACCTAAGCACTTGAAATAATCCATCATTGATTATCTTCCATTTTAACTTTTCCTAAGTAAAATTCTATTTTACTTAGGAAACTGATGCAACATTCCATAAAATTCCTCAAAACAACTTGTTATTCTAAGTTTAAGTGTTGAAGATAAAAATGTGCAATTTACTTCATAAGTTTTCACTTTCTTAGATATACAAAGATGTTTTGATTTTCCTTGTCCTTTTTCATGCTAACACCTAACTCTATTATATTAAATCCCTAGTGAAATCCTTTTTTCCTATATATATAACTCCCTTTTCTAAAAAATATCCCCAAAACCCTCTTATAATAATGTTTTACCAAAGTATATATAGTCCCGCACATTTAAATACCCCGCTTTATAAAGCCCTTTGGTAAAACTCTAACCTTATATATACATTCCGCCCCTATGATGAATTAATTATATTAATTTATTCATCGTATAATAAAATATATGAAGAAAAGCGTTAAACACATAACATATGTGTTTAACACCAAAAACAAGAAAAGATTACGACTGAATCCCGCGCCACCATACTCAGCATTCCACGTGGTATTCCACATGGCCAAACCCCGCCGCAAATCATTTTATAAAATTCACGGGGTTAATTAGTCATTTGGACTAATTAACAACCATTCCCGCCTATTAGTTTCTCCCCGGGGTGATTAAATTACACGTCAAAGCTTGTTTAAACCTCGACGGGCCCACTTTCCAAACCGCACAAGTTTCCCTTTCCTCCAGCCGTCGGATCATTCCTCCATTGATTAACGGTCCCGATCAATCCCGCTGCCCATCGCATGTGAGTTTTTTAGCCAGCGGGGAATGAGCGGGTTTGACTATTCAGCATTCCACGTGGCAAGCAGCCTGTGGAATCGCTGCCATTGCGATTTTTACCGCCTTCCTCCATAAGCGGTGCGGGCTCACAGCTTACCGCTTATCAAATACCGCCGGTCCCACTCCCTTACGTCACCCCGTACGTCGAATGACGTCATCGCCTCGAAAACGACAAAAACCCTTTTGACTTGTTTTTAAGCCATTTTTCGCGTTTTTTTAGTTATTTTGGTTTTCGAAAGAGACTAAGCTCCCTCTGCAAATTTCAAAATTCACTGCAAATACACCAAATTACTCAGAAATTCCGCTGCGCCCGTGTTGAAGAACGTTCCTGCCATTGTCCATTACCTGTTGAAGAACCAGTTTCCATTAAAAAACAGGTATTTATCATTCTGCACCCCGACTGCAAGTTAAGCTTGGTTTCTTGTGTTTTTCTCTGAAAAAGTGGTTAAAAATCCTCTCTGAGTCCTCATTGAAGAGTTAAAACCTGTGAATTTACTTCCCAAACCTGCAATTTGTCCCAATTTCTTCTTTTGTCCGATATCCCGTCCGGTCTGCAAGAAAAACTGAAACCTCCATTTTGAATCCACAAGAACCAAATTGGAGGCCCCTACTGCTCTAAATGTCACTCCTTTGAATGCTCCTCACCGAGATCTAGACTACTTGCCTCTCATAGATGAAGATTTCCAAATAAAAGACATGCATTTCGATGAAAGTCCCCGTTTGAGTTTCTGTCGCTGCAGAGACGAATACTCAAAGGGGCAAGATCTTATAGGGTTGTGGGAATCCAATCTCCCAAGGTATTTCATTCCTACAGTCCACGTTTTCCCTGAAATTATTCATTATTGCCATGCAAATTATGATCCCACACAAAGAGCTGTATTAGCTCCTGATCAAAGTGTTTTGTTCCCTATAACACCTCAGGCTATCAATGCTATGTTACAATTTGAGCCAGAACAAGAATTAGCACCTCTATCCATGGAAGGGCTAATTGAGAAAACGAGACTGTTAACTCCAGAGAAATTGAAAGCAATGTGTCAGTACTTCATGTTACCTGAGCATCAGCCAAAAGGGACTCCCCCCTATGGTTTTTACTTTTTCAATCAATTGGGAAGGCTTATTGTGAATGTAATATCCTTTGTCTTAGGATTCAATACCAGTGAGTATGTTGACGAGATAACTCTAGCTTTGCTATCTATCTTCACCCCTGGACAGCCTCCTGAGGTTAAGTATGACTATGCTTCCTTCATTGCCAACAAAATCCATGATCAATTTTTAAGGCTAGATGATGAAAAAGTGTTCAAGTACTCCTCAGTTATCTATCACCTCATAATTTTCTATCACTCGGACAAATTCCCTTTCCCTGTTCAGAAACTTGATGCTAAAGGTAATCCCAGGTCTGTTATTTTTTGGTCCCCCATCATTCATTTGTCCTCTGATTCTCCCTACTCTTATTCAGAATTCATTGATCAGTTTATACATCCTGCTACAACCTTGTTAACATGAGTTTCTCCCCCCAGGCTTAGTACTGAGATAAGAAAGACCCTGCAATTGTCAAAAAGTTACAAAGTTGGGGATTGGTACTTGTACCAAAACCATACAGTTATCAGGATTTATGGATGTGAATTACATCCATTCAAGTTACCCAGATATGTACCAATGAGAATTTTTTCTTTGGAATACTTTAGACAGATGAATAACTCGGATGTAATCCATTTCTGCAATGTAAAGAAGAAAGCACAGTTAAGGATCAAAAGCCAGTTAGGTCCTTTCATTTGCAATTCTAGAGAAGCTGAGAGAGATGCGGAACTTATATTAGAGAGAAAATTCCAGACATCTTTCCGTTGGGTCCCTTATGACCCCTTTGGTTTCATTTGTGAAAGAAGGTTAAAAAATAAGTCATCTCCTTATATACATCACAGAATTCCTGACATAGAACAGTATGCAAATCAAGATGAATGGGTTAAAAGAACACTTATTGAAGAGGGAAGTGGAGCTGACAAATTGAATAAACTTATGAAAGATGCTGAGAAGAAATTTGACCTAGAAACATATGATCAAATGCAGGTACCCTATATCGGCACATCTTCAACAGCCACTCTACAACAAGCTATACAGGAAGACATCCCATCAGTAACAGCAGAGCCTAAAGGTAAAGGAAAAGAACCTATAGTTCAGGTCATTGAAACCCTGGTCATGGCAGAAAAATCACAGAGTTCCAAAACACCAGAACAATCTAAAGCTTCTCAAACACCAGCAAAGCAAATCCAAGCTCCGGAGATGCAAACTCCACTGAATGTGGAAATAGGGAAAAAGAGGTCAGCTCCAGATACCACACCTTCAAAAGGAGCCCCACAAGTCTATCAAGCTAAAAAACATAAATCTGATCTACCTCCAGATGTAGAGATCATAGATGAAATATTTGATGATGGCAGGGAAGATAGTCAGCAAACAGGTACGGCAAGTGAAACAAATATAAGCCAGAAAGGGATACAAAAGCAACTGAGCACTGAAGTATCTTCTTTCAGACCGCCCAAGACAGGTACTGGAGACATAAAAAAAAACCTTCATTGATATCAAAACAAGGAATGAACCATTAAAAATGAAGGTCTATGATCAGTATATGAAGATGGCTCCTCACAATCAGCAAAGGTTGATGGCAGCATTTGATCTTTCACAAGGTAAAATGCAAATGAGCCACTTCAAAGCTAAAGTGCCAAAGCCAACTTCAGCAACAGATTACATCAGAACCAATTTTGAAGTGTTGGCAAAGGATATCCATCCCTTGGATCAGATAGAGCTTCATAGGCAAACAGGGGAAATGGTTTATTCCACTCTCACCAACAAAGCCATGGCGGCTTTAACACTACAAGATTCCTTGAATAATACTGCTACAACATTGAAAATTGAAAGGGCCTCCTCACAGGCCAAGGACAATAGAATAAAGTCTCTGGAAGAGATCATTATTGTTTTGGGACACAATCCCAAAGACACTAAAGGTATTGAGGCACTGATAAAAAAGAAAGAGGATGATATAGCTGCACTGAGAAAACAGTTGAAAATACCAGCCTCAAGGCACCCCCAGACACAGGAAATAATAAAAGGAAATTCACAAGAAGAAATGATGGAGTTGCTCTTAAACTTGACGGAGCGACTAAATGAAACCGAGAAGGAGCTGGAAAAGGCATTGCAGGAACAGGAAATTCTCAAACAGGCTTCAGCAGCAGGTACTACAGGACAACAGGAACAATCATCTCGGGTGAATATTTCTAATTTGAATTCTGATGATTTGATTAAACAAATGGAGAGTTTGCAGCTAAAGGTCACAGAACTCCAAGAAGTAAAATTACAATTAACAAAATTGGAGGGAAAATATGACACATCAAAAAAGACAGTAGCTGACAACCTCAGAGAAATAAAAAGGTTGGAAAAATTGGTTGAGGCTTTGCAAAAATATCTTACACTGGAAAAGCCTCTGAATGAAATAAATGATATTCTTTGGGACAACATCATTAATTTAATAAGAGATATTTGGCCTTCCATTCAAGCTATTTTTGAACAGAATGAGTTAGTCAAGATAGCCCGGGAGGAAATAAACAAAACTAGACATGAATTAAGAGGTAAGCCAGAGCTAGCCCAGCAGTTCATTCAGTTTTTGAATTCAAGAACAAAACAACAGCTAGCATTGCTAGGAATTGATGACAGAACAGGAGTAGTTTTGGAGGCAAAGAGAATTTTTACAAAAAGAACTTTCATACAAAATCTAGAAAGAAAGTGTAATGATATTTTGGTCGACATCAACGTTTTCAGAGAAAAATTTCAAGCTCTGCTGGACAGTGATTTGCCAAGTCCCATGCTCACCGAGGATCAAATAGTAGACTTGGAAACTTATGAGAAAAGAATCAAAGCTCATGCTAAACATACAGCTGTAAGTTCTACTAGTATAGGTTCTACTAGTTCATCAGAACCTACAGTACCAACTGGGAAGAGTATTTATGAAAAAGTGAGAAATCTGTTTCATCTGGAACATGAGTTAAAGTATCTATTTCCGAACGAGCCCACTTTTTATAAACTTACTGAAGCCGATGAAACTTTAAGGACGCTCAGAAGAACAATGATACCAGATGATCAGTGGTGGAAGGAAATGATGGAAATTTTGTAAAAATGTTGTCAGGACAAAAGTTTATCTTTACTATTAAGTAAATGGTAAAAAAAGAGTATCAGATGAAAGAGTAAAGAGTATCCGTGAGAAGTAAAAGTATTCAACAAGTCAAAGGAATACGCAAAGGACAGCACAAAGCCCTATTTAGAGCACTTATCCTTAGCACGTCCATGAAGAAAGGAACGGCACATCAGCCGTTACTCATTATTCTATTTTCGAGACCATGTGTCTCTTGTTTGTTGTAAATGCGCTTTAAGTCAGCCTGAATTCTTGGCTAGGATAGAGTAAGATTGTTAAGATTATTTTTGTATAAATAAGCCTTCAAATAGAGTTTTGAAGGGTGGATTCTATTACTCTGCTGTAACATTGAGGTTTTCGGAATAAAAAGCTTTTTGGACAAATTTACTTGTGGCTTACTGGATGACGTTTTGAAGCACTGGACTTGTTGCAGGATTCATGTGTTGGACTTCAGTTCAATAAGTTTTCCAACCCTTGTGTTTACATTTTATATTAGTTTATGCTATCATCATATCCGTTTCTGAATAGTTTACATAAAGGATTGAAACATAATTTGCTTAATTGTACTCTGTTTTCAAATGTGATTATTCTCGATGTTTTCTTCTGGATTAGTTATAAGCATGAATTCTTAATTGCTCATGTTTGGCTGATTCAATATTGTTGATTACTGTAACAAAGAATCCTTCATTGCTCTTTGCTTGTAATCATTTCTCTTCTTCCTCTTGAATATGGTGAAAGATTCTTAGTTGCCTTTCATCCCTTGAAGACCATCCATCCACTTTAAATTTTAAGGATTGTTCTCTGTCTAGCTATCTTGCCCTGTAATACCATCTTGTGTTTAGAAAAGAAATCCAGTAAAGCCATCCTTAGACTCCATAGCCCAATGGACTGAAAGCCCTCAACCTTGCCCTTAGTTTGTGGATTCCACCATTTTCCCAAAACAAACTTTGCATCTATAACTAGCCTAAAATCATTAAAAAAACAAAGATAAATCATAAAGAGAGAGCCCTCTCTAGATGCAAATTGGCTAGATTCTGCATCTAAAAGATTGGTTTGTGGTTACCTCGGGTATACTTTCCTCTTACACAACTTCTAGGAAAACCTGAGTGATAACATAGTGGCGACCATACTGGGGACTCTGAATCATTTTATTGATACTATTGTTTGATTTATAATCTACAGACAGAGTCTGAAAATCAGCCAGGAAGCCTTTGAAATTGCTTTTGCTATGCAATTGCAAAAGTAAATGAATGCTGTTTCAGTCTATCTCTGATTTAGCTTATAAATTGAATCTTAGTTTCAAATTTTTCAATCAGAATCTCTAGTTTAAACAGATCTTTGAGGAAATCTTAATCACATATCAGTATTTCTTAAAGAATTTGTAGAAGTTGTATTTATTTTTCAAGTAAAACCAAAAATTCAAAAACACATATTCTAAGAAAACTGGCTTCAGAAAGGATTCGACATACTAGGTCAAACCCTGACCCAAATCCACCACCAATTTTTGAAAATCCAAATCTGATCCCTAGGATTCTTAGAAGACAAGGAAGTCAAGAGAGTTCTGAAAGAGGAAGTCAAGAGAGTTCTGAAAGAGGAAGTCAGGAAAGTACAGGTAGTTCTAGACCACTCTCTAGATCTGCATCTTGTCCTGTGAAAATTATTTATATTGACGACGTTCCTTTTGACGCGAGATTTGAAACATCTTTGTTTGTAAATTTTTCTGAGACCGAATTATCTAGGTTGATTCCAGATCCTTGGTTCATTGAAGAATTGCAATATAGATTTGTTTCGCATCATCTTGACAGAGAATTTCATAACTCCATTCAATCTGAGCAAGCCTTTGAAGAAAGCTCAAACATTTCCGTAATAACTGAAGCATCTCCGAACTCAGCCACTTTTCAAACACCTGTCAGACCTCCATCTCCACCTGTCAGACCTCCATCTCCTCCTACTAGACCGGCTACTCTTGTTACTCCACTTTATCTTCCAATGGCCAATCGATATGCCCCTTTAATATTACCTGCCAACCCTCCAGCTTTACCACCAGACTACCAAAGTAAGATCACACCTTTTGACGGATCAGGTACCTACACAGCTCAACAACACACCAAAAGGATGACAGATTACTTTGAGTTTTATGAGATTGATACTGATGATATCCGTATGAGAATTTTTGTACAAAGTCTTATTGGAGAAGTTAGAACTTGGTTTAGGGCTCTCACCCCGAACAGTATTGCTGACCTAGAAGCTTTGTATAGGGCATTTTTGAACAGATGGGAGAAAAAGAAAGATCCTCTCCAGATCTTATCAGAATTTGAAAAATTAACAAGAAGACCAAATGAAACCGTACCAGATTACATCATTAGATTTAATGAATCATATCATGCAGTTCCTCTGAATCTAAGACCCCCACCTAATAACGTGTTGGTCAAATTCCCAGACGGTTTTGACTCTGAAATAGCTTATTCTCTTGGGGAAAGAGCTCCACAAACACTAGAGGAAATGCAGAGCATAGTGGTGAGCGTAGAAGCAAATCTGATAGAAAAACGAGCCAGAGAAAGAGCAGAGAGAATAATGCCTATGAAGGAAGAACCTTCAGCTTTTGAAAAGAAGCTGGATGTAATCATTAAAGGTATGGAAAGATTAGGTGATAGAGTGGAAACCATTGAAAGAAAGTCTGCTACTGATAACCATAATGTTGCAAGAAACCCAAACTTTAGGAGGAATCTGAACCAAAATATTGGAAAGAATATCCCTGATCAAAACATTAGACCACCTTTCCAAGAAAACTTTGTTGAAGGTTCGACCTCAGAAGGACCTACAGAAGATGTAGAAATAAACAATGTCAATAAGGACAAAGATGAATCAGAAATCTTCCTATCTCAGGATGATCAAGAGAATCATATCCTTGAAACATTCCACACTCATTCAGGTGAGACTTTTGATTTCAAAGAAGGCTTTGACACAGCAATCTACGAGGTTCATAAGCAGTACAACTTGAGAAGTAGACGGATAGATGTACCAGAGAAAAATAAACAGAAAACCACAAAACAAAATGTCAAAGGAAAACAAAACATTCCCCCTATACAAAATACTTCCCCTGTACAAAACATTCCCCAAATACAAATTTTTCCTAGGATAACTCCTAGTTTTTCAAATCCAATAATTGAAGATGTCTCTGACAACCAACTAATTGACAAACAACAATCTAATACATCTCCTCAAGTAGGAACTGTAGAAGAAACAGTGGAAGTTAGTCCTGAAACATCTTCAAAGCAAAACTTCATTCATGAAAAAGAGAAAAACATTGAAGATCCAGTAAACCGAGAAAATCCAACTGTGCAAAACGTTAAAGCTCAAACAGAAAAACCCTTTAACCTAGAAGCTGAAATAGGCAAACTCAAGATAGCCGTTCCTTTATCAGAATTGGCTAAACATGATGTCTATAGGAATCAGATTTCCAAGTCTTTAAACATTAATATTACTGGATTGGATGATTCAGTAAATATTCTTGATGATCAACCCAAACTTCTTTTTGGCCATGAGGTTAATGGCAAACCAGAAAGTGGGGGAACTCCTCCATTTTATGTAAGCCTGAATGTTCATGACAAGATACTCCATAATGCAATGCTTGATTCTGGAGCATCTCACAATTTGATGCCAAAAGCAGTAATGGAAAGATTGAATCTGGATATTACTAGACCATATAAAGATTTGTTTTCATTTGATTCCAGTCAGGTAAAATGTTTAGGTTTAATTAAAGATCTGTGTGTCACTTTGGTCCAATACCCTGCTAAGTCTGTTTTAATGGACCTAGTAGTCGCTGATATTCCACCCAAATATGGTATGTTATTGTCTAGGTCTTGGGGTGCTAAACTTGGAGGATCTATTCAATTAGATATGTCTTATGCAACTATTTCAGTATTTGGTCAGCCTAAAAGATTATATAGAGAAACTTTGATGAAGTACTTAGTGAGTAGCCATGAGAAGCCTGAAAACTTCCCGGTTTATTCTGTACATTCTGACATGGATTCTTTTATTCTATACAATGCTGAGTCAGATCTTCCTACTGAAATAGGAGCTCCTGAAAAGGAAATCATAAACAAAACCACTGTCAAAATTGAAGAAATATCTGAAAACAAAGAAACACCAGATGACCAAGAAAAACCTGAAACAACTAAACAACTAGCTCTTGTCAAAAAATCTATTAAAACAATTGATGAAGATTACGAACATGAAATTCTATGGCATTTAGAGTTTGATGGCTCAGTAAACAGACTAGGTGCAGGAGCTGGAATTTGGTTACACAATGTAGAGAACAATCATGCAGGGGGTCATGCTTATAGGTTAAATTTCAAATGCACTAACAACATGGCAGAGTATGAAGCTCTTTTATTGGGGCTTAAACATGTCAAGAAGTTAGGAGGCATTAGGGTATCAATCATAGGCGATTCTGAACTAATTATCCAACAAATTAAAGGAGAATGTGCAACAAAGGACATGAGACTGAAACAAGACCGAGAGACAGTTGTTGAGATTCTCAACACATTTCTACAAGCCCAACTTGCCAAGATTCCCAGGAAACAAAACTTGCATGCTCACAGTTTAGCAATGTTTGCTAGTACATGTAAGTTGCCTTTTGATCCTAATCATCGGTTTTCAGCTGAGATAAGACACAGGCCTGCAATACCCGACAATGTTTTGAATTGGCAAGTATTTGTGAATAACCATCAAATCAATAGTTTTTTGACACTTCAGAATGAGTTTTCTAACTGTAATATAGATGAAGACATGACTGCTGATAAAATTGATCTAGAAAAAGAACAAAAAATGGAAATTTCAAGAGAAAATGCAATTCATATGCTGCATCCAACCGCATTCACTGAAAAAGACATGCAAAATTTGAAACAAATAGAATTTGATGAGGTCGTAGATGAAACAGAAATCATCAATTTAAAAGATAATCAATTACCCAAAGGATTAACACCTTTGGAAGATCTATTTGACTCAAATGATATTCCATTCAGACCTAAAATGGAACCTGTTAAAGCCGATATGGAGGAATGCAACTTAGGAACATCAGAACATCCAAAAATTGTTAAATTGTCTAAATCTCTTCCAAAAGATCAGAAGGTAAAATATGTTGAACTATTAAAAGAATTCCAGGACGTCTTTGCTTGGAGTTATGAAGACCTCAAATCTTATGATACATCCATCATTCAACATACTATACCTTTGAAACCAGATCAGAAACCTTTTAAACAAAAGCTTAGGAGAATTAATCCTGTTTTATTACCCTCAATTGAAAAGGAAATCAAAAGAATGTTTGAAGCAGGGATTATAGCTCCTATCAGATTTTCAGAATGGGTTTCTAACCTAGTACCAACCAGAAAAAAGACAGGAGAAATCAGACTGTGTGTTGATTTAAGGAATTTGTATAAAGTTTCTTTAAAAGACAACTATCCTCTACCTAAAATGGATCACATTCTGCAAAGGGTAGTGGGATCTTCGAGAATATCACTACTGGATGGATTTTCAGGGTACAACCAGATTCTGGTTCATCCTGATGATCAGGATAAAACAGCATTTACCACACCATGGGGTACATTTAAATATGTCAAAATGCCATTTGGACTCAAGAATGCAGGAGCTACCTTTCAAAGAGCGATGGACATTGCTTTTGCTAAAGAGATACATGATTTTCTGGTTATTTACTTAGATGATTTGACCGTTTTCTCTAAAACGGATCAAGAACATTTAGGTCACCTAAGGCAAGTATTTATAAAGTGCAGAAAATATGGAATTTCTTTAAACCCTAAAAAGTCATTGTTTGGTTTGGAAGAAGGAAAGCTTTTAGGACATATCATTTCTAAAGATGGCATTAGGATTGATCCTGAAAGAATTCAAGCAATTTTGCAAATACCCCACCCCAGAAACATAAAAGAAGTGCAAGCATTTATAGGAAAAATCAACTTCTTGAGAAGATTTATTTCTAGTCTAGCAGAGTTACTTAGATTACTAACTAACATGTTGAGAAAAGATTCAAGCATTGACTGGACTGTAGAAGCCAAGCAATCATTCGAGGAAATTAAGATGGCTTTAACAAGGACACCAGTTTTGACCAGTCCTAAATTTGATAGAGACTTTATTATTTTTTAATTTGCTTCTGAACATACTGTTGCAGCTGTTTTACTTCAAAAAGATGACCAAGGGTGTGAAAAGCCAATAGCATTTTTTAGTAAAGCACTGAGGGATGCACCTCTAAAGTACTATATTATGGAAAAACAGGCTTTTGCATTGGTAAAAGCAATCAAAGATTTTAGAGTTTACATATTATATTCTCATGTGATAGCATATGTGCCCAATGCAGTAGTTAAAGCTATTTTGACTCAAGATGGCATTGAAGGTAAACGAGGTAAGTGGATAGCTACCATTTTGGAATATGATATTGAAATCAAGCCAACCAAACTGATAAAAGGCCAAGGCTTAGCACAACTTATGACAGAAACCAATTGCCAAGCCTTAGATATCAATGAACTGGATAACGAGCAAGAGATGGCGACTCCCCAGATCAGTCAAGCTTTCTTAGATTCACCCTGGTATACTGATATAATTCATGTTCTATTAAACCTGCAAGCTCCTCCAGGGTTGTCTAGAACTAAGCAAAGATTTTTAAAGATGACATCTTCGAAATATTGTATTTTAGATAGCACTTTATTTTGGAAGAATCACGAAGGAATTTTATTGAATTGTCTCTTAAAAGATGAAGCTGATAAAGTGCTTAATGAATTTCATGCAGGGGATTGTGGAGGACATCTCTACTGGAAATCTATTGCAGACAAAATCTTAAGGGCTGGTTTTTACTGGCCAACATTATTTTCTGATGTAAAGAAATTTGTAACAAGCTGTCACAAATGTCAGATATTTGAGGGTAAAAGAAAGTTGTTACCTCTGCCTTTAAAACCAGTTTCCACAGAAAGACCCTTTCAACAATGGGGTGTAGATTTTATTGGAGAGATTCACCCCCCTTCTTCAGGACAACATAGATGGATTTTAACTGCTACAGACTATTTCACCAAATGGATTGAAGCCATCCCATGTAGACAGTCCAATGATTCTGTAATCATAGGGTTTCTTGAAACCAACATACTTTCAAGATTCGGATGTCCAGAAAAGATTATAACAGACAATGCTGTTGCATTTAAATCAAAGAAAATGATAAATTTCTGCCATAAATATCATATTACTCTAGGCCATTCAACAGCCTATTACCCCCAAGGTAATGGACTAGCAGAATCCTCCAATAAGAGTTTGATCAATATCATTAAGAAATTGTTGGAGAAGAATAAAAAGAACTGGCATAAGAAACTGACCTATGCATTATGGGCAGACAGACTTACAACCAAGAAATCCATTGGGACTAGTCCTTATGAATTAGTTTATGGTTTGGAGGCAAGATTCCCATCATCGTTAGGAATCCCTGTGATGAAATTACTTCAAGAGGCTCAAGTGGAGCCAAATGACATTCAAAGAAGAATTAATGAGACAATCCACCTACAACAAACCAGAGAAGAGGTATACCAAAGATCACAAGTCTTACAGGAAAAGCTAAAGAAAATGTTTGATAAAAGGACTAAAGCAGACGATTTTCAATTAGGAGACAAGGTCCTAAGATGGGATTCTAGAAGAGAAGAAAAAGGGAAACATGGGAAGTTTGATTTCTTGTGGAAAGGGCCTTATATCATCCATGCCTTGCAGGGAAACAATACTTATTTTTTGAAGGACTTGGACAATTCAGAAGTTGAAGAAGGACCAGTCAATGGTCGAATGCTTAAGAATTATTTTGATCCAATTTACTAGAATGTTTAAATGTTCCTAACTTGTACATAATATATTGTTTGCTTGTTATATTTTTGTTACTGCAGTTTGGATTGGATGGTGACTTCTTGGAATTGAAGCCCGAAGTGAAGGCCCTAAGTTCCAAAAAGTTTTACTATCATATGTAAAATAAAGCTACCAGAAGAAGGAAAATTCCTTACTTTCAGTTTGAAGACATTCTGAGGCATCTGATCTACTGTTCTTGACTTTCCACAAGGAAAAGCCATCCCCAAGTGGAGCCAGTGTTAGCCTCCTATGTCAATAGGTTTCATCTTTCATGATTGTCTTGATGGAAGTGTGGAATATGTTCAAACCTTCTTACTTGAGCAAAGGTGTTCCATATTCTTGAAAAACCAAAGAATCAAAAAATTTAAAAAATGTAAAGAGGGTATACCCTAAAAGAAAAAATCAAAGGGTAAGAAGAATAAAAGGTGCTCAACGGTTTAATCTGAGCCCTTGGATGTAATAAGGGTAGAAATAGATAGATTCATCATGTAAAAAGAAAAGATTGAAAAGGGTTTGCAAGTCTAAATGCACCCTAATAAAGAAGACAAAATGGTAGTGCTAAGTAGATAGGGTAGGTAGATGTTGCTGCAAAGTGTTATCTGATGAATGGTGCTGCTACATGTTGGTTAATCATTTACTTTCATCACAAGTACTAAAGCAGGAAATACACTGGAAAATCACAGCAAGCAAAGTCAAATTCATTAGCCTCCCTCATCATTTTTTCCCCTCAAGAGTTTTACTAATTTCCCCAAAAGTACTAAGGTAATTTGAGATCAAAGGGGCTCAAGGCATTTCCTTGACTTCTGGAGGGACCGGACCCTCGGCCTAATGATCAAAAGACCTAAGCACTTGGAATAATCCATCATTGATTATCTTCCATTTTTAACTTTTCCTAAGTAAAATCCTATTTTACTTAGGAAACTGATGCAACATTCCATAAAATTCCTCAAAACAACTTGTTAT
The DNA here is from genome assembly GCA_034641835.2 of Pinus albicaulis. Classification (NCBI taxonomy): domain Eukaryota; kingdom Viridiplantae; phylum Streptophyta; class Pinopsida; order Pinales; family Pinaceae; genus Pinus; species Pinus albicaulis. The sequence continues at coordinate 1,615,554,350 of CM076575.1, read as the reverse complement.
TCTAAGTTTAAGTGTTGAAGATAAAATGTGCAATTTACTTCATAAGTTTCACTTTCTTAGATGTACAAAGGTGTATTGATTTTCCTTCTCCTTTTTTCATATTAACACCTAACTCTATTGTATTAAATCCCTAGTGAAATGCCTTTTTCCTATGTATATAACTCCCTTTTCTAATAAATATCCCCAAAACCGTCTTATTATAATGTTTTACCAAAGCATATATAGTCGCGCACATTTAAATACCCCGCTTTATAAAACCCTTTGGTAAAACTCTAACCTTATATATACATTCTGCCCCTATGATGAATTAATTATATTAATTTATTCATCGTATAATAAAATATATGAAGAAAAACGTTAAACACATAACATATGTGTTTAACACCAAAAACAAGAAAAGATTACGACTGAATCCCGCGCCACCATACTCAGCA
>CM076575.1:1615445541-1615553816 GCA_034641835.2 Pinus albicaulis | reverse complement strand
CCAGGTTCGAAACTCAGTTAACCCACCTCATGAAAGGGCAAGCGACTCAGTGTTAGAGCAATCCAATCAGCCGGGGACTTTAAAGTTTTAGAAATGTTTCAAGTAATAGAGAATAGTTAATTATATAGTGATATGTAGTTTAACGGTAAGTTTCACTGGGTGAAACTAACGAGACCGCGGTTCAAATCCCATTGAGTATATGGCCTCACTGGGTGAAACTAACGAGACCGCGGTTCAAATCCCATTGAGTATATGGCCTGCTATGATCTCGCCTTAAGGAGTAGACTCCCCATTTCCTAGAGTCTCCACTCTTGCTAAATCATAAGATCCGGTATATCTGGCTTACAGGTTGCTAGATATACTCTTGGTGTTATAAGGCTCTTGCTAAATCATAAGATCTGGTATATCTGGCTTACAAGTTGCTGCATATACTCTTGGTGTTATAAGGTAGCCACAAAGGTTGATCCTGGACCTCCCCCAGATTAGTCCAAGGAAGAAAGTTTTTGCTGAGCAATATTGAGGCCCCACCCAGGTTTGAAACTCAGTTAACACACCTAGCGTGTCTGTGGGCAGTTGCATAATGCATTAGGTTCAGGAGTATAGGGTCAGTCCCTCAGACATGACCCTGGGCCTCCTCAGAGACAGGCAGTAAGTTTAGGAATTCTCCTAATACCCAAAAAATAAAAAATAAAGGAAAAAGAAAGAAATTCTCCTAATACTGAAAAAAAAAAGGAAAAAGAAAGAAATTCTCCTAATACTGAAAAAAAAAAATGAAAAAGAAAGAAATAGAAAGAAAAATGACAGTAGTTAATTATCGATTCTCGTGATAAAAAAATAAACGAAAAGAAAACAGACAATAGTTAATTAGTAGTTTCCAACTTTTCACTAGCATGTCCTAACATTTTTTGATGTATATGCAGAAAGACTTTGACTTCAGGATGACTCAGGGGTTGCTTTCTCAAAGTTTACTTGCATGCCAAAAATTGTTCTGATGTCAACCAACATGGATAAAACATGATCATAAAGAGATAAAATCTGATAAAACTTCAACAAAAAGCATGGATGAAGTTCACACTCAACAACAAGACTGACGTGGGAAGAAACATCTAAAGCAAACTTTTTAAGGTTCCATCTTTCCACTCCTTAATGATAGGTTTAATAAAATAATCAGTTCTTAATGAAGGTGCTACCTCCCCGTTAAGTTATAATCTTCTATTCCCACATTTTAAGAGTAAAATATAGCATCTCAAGGCACTAGGGCTGTTATAAGTGAAATTGTAAGTAGATAGATTGTGATGTTTGGAATTTGTAAGTGACTGGTGTGGACTTCTTAAGCCATGGGTGGTTATTAAGCATGGAGTTAAGCTTGAACCCTGGGGTTTGCCAGTTCATAATTAAGATAAAATATATTCAATGGTCAGAAATTGAAAATTCAGAAGTTGTGTGAAGAGAAACACAGAAGAAGCACCTGGCAAATAGTCTTGGAAAAGAAAGTGTACCCGCAACAGAATGAGCATCGACTCATGCTCAATTTCCAAAGGCCAAAATTATAACCAGTATGTATGGTAGAAGCTGGGAGAACCTGATAAGACTGACCATCCTGGGCAAAAGATGGTTTAGGAGACACCTTGGAGAAGCCAATTGAAGAACCAGTAGGAGAATAGGACGTCTTCATCTTATACAGGTTTGCAACAGGATATGTATTCCCTGATCCTTTCTCCGAATCATGGCTCTTCTGGGTATTGACCTAGAGGTAGAATGAAATCATTTTGTCAAGCTTCTGGGAATAAATATATTGAGAAGAAACGGTTTAGTATTTTCTCCCTTACTCTTACTTGACCCATTTATATAGCTTCCACTTGTCTTCCTCTTGTCCTGCTTTCTTGAACTCCTCTCCTCTGCTTTATGTTTTTCTGTTTGCACTTCCTCATTTGATCTCTTCTGCATGGCAGCCTTCTGCTCCACCAGATCACTCAGGGACAATTCATAAGCTGATTCAGGCATTCCTTCAAACATTTTCATGAGCTCCTGTCTGCCTTTGGCAATATCCTCTACCCTGGCTGACATGGGGTATGGATATGAACATGCCGTGTCTGTAGATATGGGATAAGAACTTGATCCAGGACACCATAGCAGAGGAGAGGTACATGAGTGTTCATCTTCTTTATGTTGAATAGCCCATGAGAACAAACCTGAAGAACCCAATTCAGAATCCATCATGGATCAACCCAATTCATCTCTGCTCAAGCAATTTTTTTCTTATAGCTTGCCCTCAAACATTTGTTCTAAATAGCTTGTATTGGGTTTGATCTACCAAATCATCCCCTCCAAATTAGTGCCAGCATATATCATGGGTTGATGGGAAATCAATCAACCGCACAAAGTTAATGCCAATCCTCCCTGTCTTGCTTAGAAAGCAGAGTGGGTCCATAGCACAATTGCGATCTGACTGATTGTCTCTTGCTCCATTATTTTTGCACCTTAATGTCCCTGTCAATGTTGCTGGCACTTTACCTTTGTGAATTTACTCCAAATTTGACATGCTAAGCCCCCGATCATCTCTAGTTTCCCTTAGTGATTCGTTCACCTGCATTGCCATAAACCAGAAAGAATGCATAGAACATCAAGAAAAACCTATTCCACTGCAGAAATGAGACATCTTACAAGAAAATCAAAACTGATGAATATGACAGCTAGTCCACCTTGTAACGAAACGTCTCTGCGCCTAGTGAAAATAAGGATGGCTTTACATATGTTTAAGGTTAACCTTCCCGCTGCTCCTTCCTTTGACTGGTTTTCATGAGAATCCTGGATCTTAAGCTTATAATGGTGGGTGCAAGTGTCCTGTCCTGCTATTAAACCATCTTATATCATTCAACAACTAAATCCATGCATTTGCACCATTGTATCAGCGTATGAATTTGCATCAATGTACTGAATTAATGACTTCAAATTTTGAAATTTTCCTGCAAGATAACATTTATCATTAAAAAAATCTGATCAAACATGAAGTAATCTCATGAATCCTTCAGATTTATATTGCAATATCCATCTTAGATCGATAGATCCAGAATCTTAAATATTCTTATAACTAGCAATTGCACCAAGAGGTGCAAAGGAATGCCGGAACATGGATAAGAGAAGTGGGGAGATTGTATAAAGAAATAATCAAGCGAAATATACTAAAAATGAAATACAACCCACGTGAGGCTAATTTAAATTCAATTATTGTGAATTTTCAAGTGAAAGAAAGTTTGTAACTGGTGTCCGGCAAGCAGGACTCACAAAAATTGTTATAGAGAAAAACTTGGAAGTGCAATTGAGGTTTGAGGTTTGATGATGTTGATGAAGCACATATTCTACTTGGTGAAAGTGGCCACTACGAGGATTATTGGGGTTCAGGCTTCTATAGGCAGGATAATACTTTTGAGCTTGAAAAAAATTTGCACAATATACCTTTCAGTTCAAATGGTGCAAATACATATAAATCAAGAAATTTGAGACCTTTAAATGTATGGTCAGAAGCAACAACTCCAGAATCTGTGCAAATGCTTCTAAACTCTATTTGAAAAGAGGAAATTAATTTGATCATTGAAGGAAACTTGTTTGGACCAAACATTGGTGAGTTGATAAGCAGCTCAAACAATTGGGCAGAGATTATTATGTGGTGTATTTTCAAAGGGCTCAAAGAGTCATTACCTTCTATATGGCTATATATTTTGGGAGATGCGTTTGAACATACAGGTAAGAAGAATCAGCCAACGTCTGAACAGTCGGGTGAATTTGAGAAAAAACACCAAAGATCTGCCAATTTTGTTGAATGCCTCTGAGCAATGTGGTTTATTTTTTGCTGTCAATTCCTCCTCAGTCATGGATTGCAGGCCTGCACAAAATAAGAATATTCTTATGATTGGTCTCTGTTCTAAAGTGAATAATTTAAAACAATATACTCATAACCTAGCACAAAATATAGATTCAACAGAAGTAAATATGGAAAACAAGAATAGTGGAAATGATGATTTTGGATTTCAAACCGAAGGAGCATATAAGGGCGAGGATGAAGTGCTTTTGAAATTTCAGTGAGCAGAGGAGACAAAAAGGATGGGCTGCAGCAAGTATTTGGAGTCTCGGGATAGAAGAGAAGGGAAAAGAGGCAAACTTCAAGTTCAAAGCACAGAGTAATGCCCCCTGGAAGGAGAGATTTTGATTCTCTTGTTCAATCTCAGCAGGAAGTAAGCAATGCCTTTGGTCAAGTCGACATTCAATTGTCGGATTCTCTATGGGATGAAGGTGATGGCATTAGCCAAGAGAAGCAGTTGGACAGGGTTTCACATGAATATATCCTTTCTTCATAAATGTATAGGCAAAAAGAACTGGATGGAGGAGGAAGGAAAAAGAAATGTATAGGCAACAAGAACTGGATGGAGGCAGGGAATGAACAAGGAGAATATTCATCTCCATTTATAAGGATTGAAAAAAGTTTGGACAATGCCACCCTAGATGTATCTTCTCATCCAGTGAGAATTGATTTTAAACACAAACAGATTCAAGGGATGTTGGGTTCTTTATTAGATGAAAATAAGAAAGAAAATGTGGAGGAACAATTCATTGAGTCTAATGGGGATTGTGATGTCGTGGAGGAATTAAGTGGAGTCTTAGTAAAAGGTGCCAAGTGGCAAGGAGGCTATTGCAAGAGTGAAAATGAAAGGGATACCAGAATCTTTGTTAGATGAGAGAAATCAGACATGTTCGATTGTTCCACTGGAAGATGCTATTCTGGCAGACATCGAGGAAATACCAAATTTGATATTTGATGTAAGCAAGGAAGATCATACAACAATGCATGCCAAGGAGCCTTCTCGGCAGGATCATTTACCTGCCAAATTGGAAGGAGTGCCAGACCAAGAAGTGGATGGAATTGCACCTTTGTAGTTTCTGTTAATAATCTAGACGCAAGTGATAACGCAGAAGGTGAAATGTGTGAGTTTTCAAGAAAGAGGGATAGATCAATTAAGGAGGCATGAGAGATTAACACTGTGAATGGATCCTCTTATGAAGTGATGGATGCTTTGGGATAGAGAGAAAGCCATTGGATGTCAGGCTCTGTAGTGAAGCATCTCAAAGAGGAGTCCCTCAAGAATGTTCATACGACAAATGACAGGAGATTTAAATTCCTTTATAGATCAAAGAAGTGAATGTGCTAGAGTAACTACACATGAAGATATTGAATTTGTAAATGGTGCACGGTAGGTTGGAGTTGGTGATTGATGTAAATGATGAAAGTGATGTAGAGATGCATGCAACATAGGTTGACTGTAAGAATGCAGTAACTGAGGCAGCTTGTTCAATTTATGTTGTTTTTGGATGTGCAAAAATCCAGTGGAATTTAAAGTCGTTAGTTGGAGCAATTCACATAGATAATGCAAGGAAGCATAACACAGGGCCGTTATAGGAAAATGTTGCTTTGGTGGAAAAACAAGGAGTTTTATATTTCTTACCCTGCAAAGGCATTGTGAAAAGCAGTGTGTTGGTGGAAAAGAGAATAGTTTTGGATTTGTCACTGGAGGAAACCAGTGAGAATGATGTAAGAATGCATGCTACATATGCCCTAGATGAAGGTGCCGCAACAGTGCATTTGCAAATATTGTCCTTGTATGCCTATAAAGAATAAAATTTAGTGAAATATTGAGAAGTTTCTGTCGAGGAAATGGAAGAAATGCTTGTTCGATTATCGGAGAAATCTAAACCAGGGGAGAATTTTGTAGGTGCTTGTCAGGATGCTTTTTTAAAGAATCAAATGCAAGGAATGTTCAGTTCATTTTTGGATGAAAGTAGTCAAGCTATTCCACAGAAGCATGCCATGGAGACTGCTGAAGCAGACATCGCAGTGGTTGGATTGCAAGAGGTTCCAAAACCTTTGGTTCACATTAATGAGAATCCTCATAAGCATGAATTCAATCAAGGGTTTAAAAGAGTCATCTGGATGGATTGAAATTGTTAGGAAATGACGATGAATAGATAGTAGTCAATTCTTGATGGATTTTATAAAAAAATTAGACTGCTCATGTGCTTACCAAATGAAAATCTCTGACCAAAATTCTAGTTAACAGGCACAATGAAAATAATTAGTTGTTGAAAGATTCAGGATCTGTTTATAAAAATGTCATGGAAGAGGAGTTTGCAGTCAGAGATGTGGAAATGGTGAATGATAATGAGTGTGTTTGGAAAAAAAAAACTCCTAAGTATGCCCAGGTAAGTGTTACAAAGTTGTCATCAACAACCTTGAGTCAGAGAGAAGAGTAGTCTTCTATGTTACCATGGACTAGTGAAAATATGGCACACACATGTAACCATAAACTAGCTTCTTATATGGAGAAAGCTGAGATAATTTACATGGGCAGTGTAACAAATCGATTTATGGCCTTTGAAGTTCAAGAACCAGAGGATATTTCAAGGCTACATTGTTTCCCTCAGGACAACTTCAGTGAGTACTGTATTATACAATAAAGACATTACTGAGCCAAGTAAAGCTAATTGTGCACAAAGAAAAGTGTTATCTGCAATACAAGCACGTGAATTAAAAGAAGATGGCCATTCTTCTCCACACAAATGAAAAACATCACTTGAAAAACATTTGTCTGTTGGAAGTGCATTCTGTGTAATAACATGTACTTCTAATTACCTAGGTTATGAGGAAGTGGCAACACAGACACTGCATGTTTTTCTTCTTGCCAACTTAAAAGTTGAAAAGGCATGTGAACAAGCCACTCACTATCATAATAGTGGATCACAAATTAGGAAATCACTTGGCACTGATATTTTTACTCTTGAAAATGTCCAGGATTTGAATGTTTCATTATTGACAGATTCTAAGAAGTTTGACAAATCTGTCATTGCTAATTTGAGTGAAAGTGATGCACTGAAAAAATCAGAGACTAAAAAAGTTTCTACTTCAATAGAACCTTTAACTTTCCACAAGGTGAGCTATTACAAGTCTTAATTATTTGATCACTAAATATCTAACACCCAAGCATAGTATAACTCTTTTGGAACATGAATTTTAGCTCTACAATGTCTTTAGTTTTGTAATCTGTCATTGCTAATTTGAGTGAATGTGATGCAGTGAAAAACTCAGAGACTAAAAATATATCTACTTCAATAGGACCTTTCCCTTTCCAAAAGGTGAGCTATTACAAGTCTTCATAATTTTATCAGTAAATAGCTAATGTGTATCGTAGAACTCTGTTGGGAAATGAATTTTAGTTCTACAATGTCTTTAGTTTCATAATCAAGTCTAAATGTAAAATGAGGGAAAGCATTTCTCATTCTTATTTTATTGGGCACTTCACAGATCAACACAGATTAGAAGCCTCATCTTAAACAACAATATAATGAATTAATATTGAATGTGTGGGAAAGTGAATTGATGATTGTAGACACATTATGAAGATAGCCAAAACGGGCATGGCAGCAGAGAATGGAGATATTGACAAGACTTATCCATTGGTAAAGGAACTTGAAAATATTGAGAAATCAGTGCAGCTTGCACCAGAAGCCACCTATCCTTAGAAACTTAATGCCCTAACATTTCCTATGGAAAAAATTGTGACTGATGGTTATCAGCAAGCAATGCAAAATGTTCAGTTTAGCATGAAGATAGTGAATAGGTGTGCAAAGCAAACTAAAGAGAACTAACATAAAAACACTTTGATGGACCATTGTAGCTTACTGAAGATAGCCTTCCCACCTAGAACTCACTTCATTACAGCAGTTATACCTATAAGGAATAATTCATAAAGGAGGATGGTCTTTCTTTCTCACACTAGTACCACCAATACCTCTTATTTCATTCACCAAAAATATGTGAGCTTGGGATATCTGCACATCATGATCTCAAAATGGTATCCTTATATCTGCAACTTATAAACTACATGTAAAAGAAATCAATCCCAAGGGCACAACAACGATGTCAATTTTAGTCCAAATTTGTGCCCATTTTTTTTTTCAGCAGCTTTGAAAGACATTTCTCAATGATCATTTGGAAGAACACACTTATGTGTTTTCAGTTGAAAGCTAGTTCAACCTCAATTGTGAGCCACTGCTCATCAAGTGCCACATTTATCTCCTCAGCTCAGCAAATCCCCTTGACATACAATGACAAAAATTTACCAAGGAAACATCCTTTCTCAAAGACGAAATTGAAGTAAAAAAGGGAGGGCATTGTCTGAAGAATAGAAGACATTAGTGCAACATAAGTAGGAAATTTCTTAGGTTGACGACTCGCCTGAGACGTGGACTTAGATGCTCCCACTTGTTCCTGTACACCCTACAATGTTTGAGTAAGCCATCTTAACTTCCTGGCTACACTAGTAAGTAATTAGGTCTCTGTTCCTTGACTAGAATCTTGCTGATCTGACTTTGATTTCTTTTTCAGTTTTAGAACAGAATCTGGAACAACATTTTTGCATGCATTAATCACTATAGGATGTTTCTATGGTTTTGAGGACCATTCATCTTCATCAAACTTCATATCCTTGCTCACCAATGTCTTAAGTTGCACTTTAATTTAGATCATGTAGGCCTTGGATATCTTACTCTATCCAACAAAGACCGCCTTTATGTTCAAGGGTTCAAGATTAGTCCTTTTCTCATCATGAATATGAATATAAATTGGACAAAAAAAAGGAAACAAAAATGTAATACTTGTGGCTTCTCACCAACAAAAGATTTCTTTGGTGTTTTGTCCTTCAAGATCCCGTGAGGACATTGGTTCAAGATATAGACAATGTGTTGCAAGCTTTGGCTTAAAGACACATGGGTAAATCCATGTCCTGGATCATGGTTTTAGCTATCTCAATGAAGGATTTGCTACTCTACAAGCCCATTCTTAGCATCCTCTTGATCCTTTTTTCCCTGCAAAAGGTATCAAATTCCTTGGACAAGGTTATAGTCCACTAGATCTGTCTCTCCCCTAACTTCCAAGGTTGAATGTAGGAAACTCAAGACAGAGTAGCAACAAAATGGGCATGTCAAGCAATTTGGATTGGGAAAATACTTGCAGATATGCAAGTTCATTAGGATAAGCATAATACTTTTTGCGATAATGAGGGAGTTACCAAGATGGAAAAAAGACCCGCCTTTGATATTAATCAATTGCATTGAGGTGCACATATTACAACACTCTATGTTGTTATTTTGTTTTTGGTCAAAATCAGGGGAAACACTTCCCCACTATAACATGGGGAAGAGCACTATCAAACACAGTGGACCATTGGCTAAGCTGTTGCATTTGAGGGTTTTCTATGCCCATATAAAATCCATTTGGACTAGAATTTTGTATTTTCCTGTTGGCCTCATCATGGGCCCATAGTAACACAATGGAGTGTGCTTGTCAGGGTTTGAACCCAAGTCATCATATGAACTCCCTCTTATTGGTAGACCATTTTTTCTTGCAGCTATTTTTGATAGCCAAAAGCCCTATTAAGGGTGGTGTTGGCATGGGATAAATTTTAAATTTACACTTTGTCCTGCATATTTTCAAATTCATTAGCGAAAATGGGACAAATTTGAAATGGCTTCACCAACTAGTGCCCCACCACCTGGACCTGCTACTTACGTTGTATACTGCCTCAGTATCTTGAATCTTATTGAAACTCACAACAATGAAGCCCTTAGCCACTTGTTAACAAAGCTAGATACACAAACTAGTGTCACTTCTAAGGGTTTTGAATGTGATCCTTTGGGCACAAATTTTGTAGTTCCTATTTCAAGTCCATCTGTAGTAGAAGTGGCTACAAGGCAACTTCCCGTAACCATTCATTTCTCAGCAAAGACAGAGCTGGTAGATTACTTGGGGAAGGCTTACAAAAAGGTCTTAGCTATTCATAAGAAGTTACCACCTGGTGGTATACTGGTATTTGTCACAGGACAAAGGGAGGTGGAATTTCTATGCAGACAGTTGAGGAAAGCCTTTGTGAAAAGAAGCAAAATCAATGTTAAAATACAAGATATTTCTCAAAAAATCAAAGCCCACTGTAGACACAAATGATGTTGCAACTGAACCCAATCTTGAGGGCATTTCTCAGGCTGTGGATGGCACAAATGATAGTGGGAAACACAAAGATGGAACTGATAGGTTTAACTCATTTGACGATGAGGGGTTTGAAGTTCAATCAGAGGCAAAATCATCTTCCTCTGATGTTGAATTTGATTCACATTCAGATAATGAAGAAGAAGAGTGTCTTGACAGTAGAAGAAATTGCAGTTGGTAGTGTTGAAGCAATAAGTGAGGGAGTAGATATGAAATTGGGAAATATGTTTAATGTTTCAGAAACATCAATGTCTCTCCCATCCAATCAGCCTAATATGGAACTGTGGTAGTTGATACATCAAATGAAATAGCTGGTGATGGAGACATCCCTCATGCATGCATTGGTTGGTCATGGAGAATGCAAGTACCAAATGTTGATATGAAACATAAAGTCATGATTGAAGCAGTTGAAAATCATATGCCTCAAACTTCTCCTCTCTGATACTAATTCGAAACTGAACTGACAAAAGGCTATGAATTGATCCTCATAATACTTTTTATCATTGATGCCTCTATTTTCTTCAACTTCCACTATTTTCCTTCAATTTGTTGTGTAACCAGCTCCAAAAATAGAAGAAAAGAGATATCAAGGCCTTAGAAATAAGCCACTTCGAGGGGGCAACCTCCAATACATTACATAAATGAACAATTCTTGGATGATACAATTTACAAAACCTCCTTTCTATATATAGGAGTCCATGTGCCCATAATGTAATCCTAGTGGGCCACAATGTAATCCTAGCCGACCTAACAATAATAATTTAAGGGCACAATAATAACAAAATGGGGGTTACAAGGGTACAATAATAACAATAAGGGGGTTACACTAATAACAATAAGGGACTATACTAGTAATATAGGGACCTAACATGCCCCTCTCCTTCAAAAGAGTGTTGTCCTCAACACTTGAGTAGCTCTGGGTGCTTCTGTATAAAATTCTCATCCTCCCATGTAGAATCTTCAGTGGGTAAGTTCTTCCACTTGATGAGATACTCCGAAATTGATCGATTCCGTAGTTGTCGAGTTCTTGTTTCCGTGACCGCTTCAGGTTCCAATATGATTTTTCCTTCCTCATCAAGTTCTGGCAATATTGTTTGAACTGGAAGATTTTCACCTATAACCTTCTTTAAGCATGAAACATGGAAAACTCGATGCACTCGCGAAGAAGCAGGAAGCTCCAATTTGTATGCCATAGTACCAATCTTTTGCAACACCTTGTAAGGACCATAGTACTTTGGCGATAATTTATTATCCTTCTTAGCTTGCTTGAGGGACATTTGTTTGTATGGTTGTAGCCATAAAATACCCAATCTCCTACATCAAAACTTCTCTCGCTGCGATGTTGATCTGTCTATTGTTTCATTCGATTTTGTGCCAAATTCAGGTTATCCTTTAAGAGTTGGAGAACTTCTTGCTGATGCTCGATGTGATCTTCCACTGCTTGAACCTTCGAATTTTCCCTTAAAGATGATGTGATCGATGGTGGATGATATCCATAAAGTGCCATAAATGGGGTCATTTTTGCTGCAGTATGGAAGGAAGTGTTATACTACCATTCAGCGAGAGGTAACCACTTGACCCATTATGTTTGTTTATCAGATACAAAACAACGAAGATATCCTTCCAAAAATTTATTTACTATCTCAGTTTGACCATCAGATTGAGGATGATAAGATGAGCTATGATCTAATTGAGTACCCAAACAAGAAAATAACTCCGTCCAAAAATTTCCAGTAAAAATGGGATCTCTGTCGCTCACAATAACCCTTGGGCTTCCATGTAGCTTTTGAATTCTGTCCATAAATGTAGTAGCAACTGTACTTGCTTTAAATGGATGAGATAATGCACAAAGTGTGCATACTTGGTAAGTCTATCAACTACCACCATGATGACACTCTTTCCTTCGGACTTAGGTAAACCTGTGATAAAATCCATTGAAATCTCCTCCTAACGTTGACTTGGAATGGATAAAGGTTGTAGAAGTCCTGGGGTCTTAATTGCACTTTATTCTGCTGGCAAACCAAACATTCCGCCACAAAATTTTGAATATCAGATTTAAGGCCATCCCAAAAAAATTCTTTCTTCACCCTGTGGTAAGTTTTTAAAAATCCTGAGTGTCCTCCTAAAGGAGAAGTGTGCAATTCCACAAGAATCTTTTGTTTTAGTTGGGAATTCTTACAAAGATATAAGCGATCTTTGTACCATAAGGAATCATTTTTCCAACTAAATGTATCAGATGTACTAGGATCTTGCCGCAACTTTTGAATGAGTATCCATACATCTTTGTCCTTCTTCCATTCATCTCTTGCTTCAGTTATCCAATCTGGTTGGATAATAGAAATGGCACAAAGCAATGCTTCCACCTCTTCATTCTTTCTTGAGAGTGCATCTGCAACAACATTAAGCTTTCCTTTTTGTAGATTATTTCAAAGTCATGACCCAACATCTTTGTGACCCATTTTTGCTTCTCTTCTGACGATAGTCTTTGTTCCAAAAAGTGTTTAAGACTATCATGATCGGTTTTTACCTTGAAGTGTCTTCCCATTAGGTAAGTTCGCCATTTCTTTAGTGCATGCAGTATTGCTAATATTTCCTTCTCATAAATAGGTTTCTGTAAATACTTTCCTTTGATTGGACGACTTTCAAAAGCAATGGGTCTTCCTTCCTGCATTAAAACTGCACCAATTCCATTTCCTGAGGCATCACATTCCACAATAAAGGTTTTGTGAAGTCTGGCGTAGCTAAGACCGGTGCTAGGCACATTTCCTCTTTAAGATGTTCAAAGGCCTTAGTTGCTTCAGGAGTCCATGAAAATGCATCTTTCTTCAATAATGTTGTTAGAGGTGCTGCTATTCTCCCATAATTCTTAACAAACTTGTGATAATACCCTGTTAACCCAAGAAATCCTCGCAAATGCTTTATGGTTGTGGGGACTTTCCATTCCTTAATGGCTTTAATTTTGTTAGGGTCTACTTTAACACCCTCGTGAGATACAATATGACCCAGATATTCCACCTCTTGTACTCCAAAGAAACATTTGGATTTTTTTTCATATAATTGTTTCTCCCTTAATAGTTTGAGCACCCTGTCAACATGTTCAACATGATCCTTCCAAGACCTATTGTAGATTAGTATATCATCAAAAAATACTAGCACAAATTTTCTAAGGAAGGGTTTGAAAATGGAATTCATCAACCCTTGAAATGTAGAAGGTGCATTGGTAAGGCCAAAAGGCATGACCAAAAATTCATAATGACCCCCATGAGTTCGAAATGTTGTTTTTGGAATATCTTCAGTCTTCATTCTAATTTGATGATATCCTGAACGAAGATCCAACTTGGTAAAATAAATTTCTCCATGTAATTCATCCAATAATTCATCAATCACAGGAATGGGAAATTTGTTTTTAATGGTGAGCTTATTGAGCTCCCTATAATCCGGACACATTCGCCATGATCCATCCTTCTTGTGTACCAATACTACAGGAGCAGAGAAAGAACTTTGACTAGGTTGAATTATACCCGCCTCTAACATTTCTGCAATCATACGTTCAATTTCGCTCTTTTGGAAGTAAGGATATCTATAAGGCTCGATGTTTGGAGGAACACTTCCTGGAATCAAATGAATAGCATGATCATGATCACGAATAGGTGGGAGTCCTTTGGGAGTTTCAAACACCTTGGAATGATTTTCCAAGACTTGTTGGAGATCTTCAGAAATAGATGATTTTGATGTCGGAACTTCTAGAGAGCATAATTGTGCAATTACGCCTCGTTGTTCTTTCTTTAGAAGCTTTGTCATGACATTAGAGCTTATTATCCTTCCTGGCTTCCCTTCAATACCCCGTAATTCGACTTCCTTTCCTTCTGATAAAAATTTCAAGAAAAGTTCTTGAAAATTAAAAGCTACCGTCCCCAAAGATTGTAACCATTGTACTCCTAGTACAACATCAGCACCTCCCATAGGAATGGAAAGCATTGGACTAGTCAATACATATTCCCCCATGGTTAGCTTGATATTATGGCATTTTCCAGAGCAATTTATAGTTCCTCCATTTGCAAACATCACTTGACATTCTGGTGCTGGGTATAGGAAACAATTTAATTCCTTGGCTACCTTACAATGAATAAAATTATGGGTGCTACCTCAATCAATCAACACTATTACCTTTTTCTTCTTGATATGTCCTTCTATCTTGAGAGTTTGAGGAGTGGTAATTCCTGCCAGTGCATTACACGATATGGCCGGATTCATTTCTTCCTCTTCTAGGGTTGGTTCCTAGTGTATATCCTCTTCTTGTTCATTTTCTTCTTCCTCTTCACAATCTATGTAAAATAATTTCTTCTCAGCACACTTATGACCTTTAGTGTATTTGCTATCACAACTGTAGCAAAGCCCTTTTGCTCTTTTTTCTTCCAATTTTTGTGGTGTCAATCTTGTAGGTTGTGGAAATCTAGGTGTAGCAACACTTCCTTCTTTATAGAATTGAGTGGTAGGCTTCCTTGTCGCCATAATTTTACATTCAACTTTTCTTGCCAACCTGAATGCCTTATCCAATGAATCAGGTTCCAAAACGCGAACTTCATGTTGGATGTTATCCTTTAAAGTGCCTAGGAAGAGATCAATCCTGTGTCCCTCTGGAATATCAGTCACCCTTATATTCAATTTTTGGAAGTCCTCAATGTGCTGCCCCACTAAACCCTTTTGTTTGAGATTTATCAATTGGGTAAAGAAGGTGTTGCTCTTTGTATCCTCATAATGTGCTATCATTTCCTCCGTAAAAATTAACCAAGTGACAATTTTTTTACGGGAACAAAGCCATCGATACCATACAAATGTATTTTGTTCTAAATGTAAAGTTGCAATGCGTACCTTGTGTGTGTTTTGCACGTTATGGAGATCAAAATATTGCTCCATCTGTAGTATCCATGTTACAGGATCCTTTCCATCAAACTTCCTCATATCCATTTTTGGAATATGGTGGTTCTTCCCGCTAACATTAGAGTTTATGAAGTCATGATTAACATTTATTTTGTTCTCATCATGAGTTTCCTCTACTATCTTTTCACCATTAGGAAACATTTCTTGTATCAACTTTGTCAAACCTTCCATGTCCGCTTTTAGATCATTCTTCATGTTTTCCATGTTGTCTTTCATTTTTTCTTCCATGTCCTCCATCTTAGCTTCCACGCCTTTCTTCAAACCATCCATATTATTCTTCAAACCATCCATCTTTGCTTCCATGCCTTTCTTCAAAACTTCCATTTCATTTTTGTTGCTCTTTGCGAGAGCGAAATTTGGTGCACTTGCTCTTGTAATTTTGATAGATCATGTTGCAATTCTTCATCTTCATCAGTCATAGTAGAGCCTTCTGAAGGCTTAATGGGTGTTGAATTATTTTTACGAGGCATATTTTAGAACCCAATAATGATATCTATTCTACAATATTCCCTTGGAATCAATTCAAATTGATTCTTCAAACAAGACTTATGCAATTCGGAAAAAAAACACACACATTTTTCTTGCTTTTGAGGAGCTCGATATTGAAATTAGATTATCTCTGTGATTGCTGCTCTTCAATATTTGAAATTCAGCACTGAAGTATTCCTCTGAATTCTCTTTTGAATGCCACAGGTCTGACTTGATTTGGATTCTCCAAGACAAATTTATGTCCAATCTCCCACAATGACCTAATTATGGACTGGTTCAGTAGAGCGAACTTGTACGACTTGCCACGTGTCACCGTTTCTCTATTCCTTCACCCTCTGAAATTTATGCAGCGTAAATAAAATTTCTATGTACTTGCACTTTACTACACTCCAACTGGTTTCCGAGAGAGAGCATTGAACTTTTCCCACGATCACCTCTTCGTGATGAAATTCTAGGAGCTAAAAGCAGCATCTTCCACAGATCATATCTCCAAAATATTGTCAACCAAGCTATGAATTTTTTGAAGAGTTTCCTCGCATTTCAGATTTGCACCCTAAAAATTTCAGATTCTAACCTCGTTCCTCGTAGAAAAAATTTACAGTGCAAATGCCACGAAGGACCCGTTTAGAGCCCGAAAAAAGACCTAACTTCCATGATCATATCTCCGAAAATATCGCTAACCAAGCTCTTAAAATTTGTGCAATATTCCTCAGATACAAGTTTCAAGACCTAAAAATTTCAGCTTCTGAAACTTCGTAGAAAAAAAGTTATAGCGAAAATGCCACGATGACCTGTTTGGAGCAGCGAAACCCTAGAATCCAAAGCTCTGATACTAAATGTTGTGTAACCAGCTCCAAAAATAGAAGAAAAGAGATATCAACGCCTTAGAAATAAGCCACTTCGAGGGGGCAACCTCCAATACATTACATAAATGAACAATTCTTGGATGATACAATTTACAAAACCTCCTTTCTATATATAGGAGTCCATGTGGCCATATTGTAATCCTAGTGGGCCACAATGTAATCCTAGTTGACCTAACAATAATAATTTAAGGGCACAATAATAACAAAATGGGGGTTACAAGGGTACAATAATAACAATAAGGGGGTTACACTAATAACAATAAGGGACTATACTAGTAATATAGGGACCTAACACAATTTGCTCCTCATATGCAACCTGTGACCTTTTATCTTCATTTTCTCCTAATTTACTTTATTTTCATAAATAAAATTCCAGTAATGCCTTTTTTCCTTTTCAAATCCTTTCCCATTTCCTTTTCCAATTTCCCTTAGCCATAAACACATCAAGTGATTCCCACTCGGATTTTTTTCCCAACATTCAGCTTGGAATATGTGTCCCTTAACTATGGTCTTATTTTTCCTTTATTAACTTTTATTTAAATTAACTTTAAACTTGGGTTTGTTGCAGACCTGTCCCCCTTAGGGGAACACCGTCCTCGGTGTTATATGACACATACACCCAAAAAAACCATTGAATACCAACACATACTTCCAATGGAGCTTTATAACTTAGCTCGTTGCAATATTTACAATGAACAACATGTTGAAAACATGACAATCATATCGTTTACTGGAGCTTTATAATAAAATTCATTACATTATTTACAATAAAAACCACATATACTTATGCACATTTTGTTCAAACAAAAAATAACCATACTATTTATGGAGCTTTATAAATTTAGCTCGATACAATATTTAACATAATATACACATATATACATATGCACATTTTCTCAACCAAAAAATAAAAGGACATAGTGCATGCATCTGCAACAAGGGAATCTATAGGCTCACACCTTCACCCTCAAAAGTAGTACCAGGATTCACCTTCTTCCCAGGAAGTCAAGAATCCTCGGCCAAAGTCAAATCTGAATGCAGTGTCTAGTGCTATAATCCTGTAACGTTTTCCTCCCAATGAAGAGTTACTGACTCATTGTTCCAGGGCACACTCCTAATGTGTATATGATTCCATCTTGCAATGATAATGACCAAGAAAAATCCATTCCCTGGCCTTCCCTTCTCTACTATGCAGTCCCTTGGGAAATCTAGCCACCCACTTTCATGTAGTCACTCACCTTCCATGTTCCCCGACATCCCCTATCCTTGGAGATCCATCCCTTGGAAAGGTTTCCTCGCATTTGAAGGTACGATAACCAAGGAATATCCCTGCCTCAAAACCATCATACCAGTAATAACATGCTCATGGAAATCAATGGACACTATTGGGTACTAGTGTCCCAAAATGGCCCTCCTCCTGAAGTGCTTTACCAACATACTGCTACTTGTTCCAATTCATTTTTCCATTGGTAATTCTTGTAATCATTTTCAAACCCCAAACTGTGTATTTACATCATTTCCGATACCAAGCACATAATTTCCATCTGATTCAAAATAAATTCAAATAAATTCACATCATACTTCATCGGTGGCCCCTCAATAAGGTACACTTGCAATTATATTGACTTCCTATCACAACAAGTCAAAATACATTTTTGATCAAATCATTATGCATACACATATCACATCTGGTTAGCTCAAAACACAATCATCATAATCATAATCATATATCATATGCAACCATTATTAATCAAAGTCATATATCACATTCATTATTACGAACTGAAATAAAATATTGATACTTATATTTCAATGATTCTTTTCTTTTTCCTTTGTTCTTTGTCCTTTTTGTACACACACTGAATCAGTTGGAAAACTTGGAAAGCACCTAGTGCCTTATATTTAAGCAACAAGGGAATATGGAGACTAAACTACCTCAAACCTCAATATCAACAATAAGGGAATCTAGAGACTAAACTGTTTCAACCCTCAATATCAAGGCCCAGACAATCCCATACTAGATTGTCCCATCACATTCTACAACATATACACATACACAGTATACAATTCAACGCATACACCTACACCCTATGTTAAATAATATATATATATATATATATATACAGTACAATACCACGAATACACATGTCATGATACAAAAACTATATAATACCTGTAACATCATACCAAATATACACAACACAACATGTACGACATGTACACAATACCAAAATTACAACAGCAGTACATGTACACAGTACCACCTGTAAACAGTGCCACATGCACAATGTGTACATATAACCACACCTACACGACACCACCTGTGCAACATGTACACAACACCACATGTACACTGAAATACCTTCACAACATATACACAACACCAAATGTATGATGTGTACATAGCACCACATGTACAAAACACCATTTTCACAAAATGTACACAACACCACATGCACACAACACCACATGTACCACATATCCATAGCACTGCATGCACGCAACACCACATGTACAATAATTCACACCACATCATATGTACACAAAACCGCATGTACAACATGTACACTGAACCAAATGTACATAGCACTGCATATACGACATGTACTTAGCACCATCGGTACCCAACACCACATGTGCAACATGCACACAACACTATATATGCAACATGCACACAACATCATATATGAAACATGCACACAACATCATTTATGCAACATGCACACAACATCATATGTACAAAATGCTGCATATTATACATGTACACAACACCAATACTGCACATCCTAAGACCACACTATCCTTACCAAGCAACCTTTCTTTTAGTGTCTCTCCACTATCCATTCTTGTCCCAACATGTTGTAGATCACACTACTTTCATTCCTTTGATGTACCCCTCAACATTACATGTCATAGAATAAACATAGGCATAATATAAACACATAATATCAACTCATATACACATGATACTGACCTCATAAATTTTTTGAGGCTACTCTTCCCACTTGATTCCCCATAATATTAGGAACCTCTTTCATGCAATTCACCTGCATAAGAAATCATTCCTCCACAAGAATGTTCCTTGATGAACCTATCAGACAATGGCATACATACACATATATACATATAAACATTAGAATTAGACAATCATGATCCCTGACGAACGTGTTAGACAATGACATACATATATATATATGTACATATATAGACATCAAAAAAATCATAGTCACAACACAATCACTAGATATCATAAGGTCAAGGTAAAGAGAAACCCCTTTATCGGTGTACGACATGCAC
Organism: Pinus albicaulis; assembly: GCA_034641835.2. NCBI lineage: Eukaryota > Viridiplantae > Streptophyta > Pinopsida > Pinales > Pinaceae > Pinus > Pinus albicaulis. The sequence goes on along the minus strand of CM076575.1, from coordinate 1,615,534,133 downwards.
ATAATTGTCAAAAACAGTTCCCAACTTAACCAAGGTATCTGATAACTCATATCCATTCAGTTTACCTTTCTTGTTACCTTTCTCATAATTGTCCTACCATCATCAATTTACACCAATGGACCGGCCAACCAATCCAACTAACAGTCACATTATTGCCTTCATTTGCCCTTATACATGCACCAGGCTTCACCCAGGTTTTTCATTACCAGGGAAAATTTTAAGGATGGAAGTTTATCTTAAAATTTAGAAACCTTGGCGAATCTTACTAGTCCCCAATATGTAAATTATAAAAAAATTTATCATATTTTTGTAAAAATATTTAGGTTTCTAATTATTTTATATTAGAATATATAAAAATTTGGTTATTTTTAGGGTAAAATAATTTTATACTACAAAATTTTGCAGAATCAATTTTCAAAAAAATGGAAATTGGCAAATCTTTTTTTATAGAAAAAGCATGGAAAATTATCCCACTTACGAATATTAGCCCCTAAAATTTTCCCTATTCATTACTTGTTGGGTACCAAAAAGCTCTCCTTGAGATCCATTAACTTTCCTCCTTCCAAACCAATTACCAATGACCCTCAAAATATAAAATGAAAGAACAAGAAACACACAAGAAGAAAACCATGAAACACCAATAGAAATACGACACCATAAACAAAGTGGCATGATCATGCACTAGATGTAAACAAAAATGAAAATTAATTTCAAACAAATCACTAAATACCGAAAGAAAAACTAGCAACAAACATCATGAATCAATCCCCATGGGTTCCCAATTATTCCAATAGAAAACTCAACCTAATCCTTCTTCAAGATATCATGGTAGTCTCTTTTGACATGCAATCCCTTGCATCATACCACGATAAAGACACAATTTTCAGTGCATAAATAAACATAAAAATATATTGATTACCTTACCTTGTTGTTCCAAGCACGCTGACCTATAGGTGAACATGGACATATATCATCTCGCAAGGGACTCCAATTCTCTTAACGAATCCATCCATAACTAGAAACTAGTTGTTATATCTTTCAAATACATGTTCAGGAATATAGCACATATCTACATAATTTCAGACATAATCAAAGTTAAGAATACTTCCTGTATTCATGCAAAGCACTCATTCATTTGGAATTGTGGTTTCCAAACATTACCAAAGGAATTATTACCCAGTTCCTTTATTTTACCATTTTCCTTACTACAATCGAGTTGTACTATGTACTATCACATCACCTAGTTGTTAGTTATATGAAAAAATTAACTGTTACATTTTCAAGCTAATACCAAGCATGTTTCCTTGCAATTGCTAACACATGTCAGCCACATGTTCCAAATATCAAGACATCATATATATTAATCTGAAATCAACCTTTACCAATACTAACAAACATGTCATAAGCAACTCATCGTTATAAGACATAATGCTACAACTATCACCTACTTATACTCAAGTACATATCAGTTGTTCTAAGCACATATGTCTTAGTGTAACAATGTCAAAACAAGGTCATTCCTTCATATAATTTTATATATACAAACTCATATCATGCAAATAGTCAAACATTAAAACAATAGATAGATGACACAATAGACACCAAACACTTAAAAACCAAATAGACAACATAATCAGACATTCAAGCACCAAGTAAATGATATAAGCAAACTCATACCTTAATGTATCTCATGGGAGGCTATCTTATCTGCAAAATCAATATATATTAGCATGATATAACTTCACAACATATCAAATCAAATATAAATAAGGCCATGATGTCCATAACAATAACTAGCTACCATGTTCACATCATAAACTCATAAACAATTGTCATTCGTGCATAACAATCACATATGTACAATCAATCTAGATTAGTACAATACAATATCACAAATAGATTGACTCATACCTAAATGTCATAACCCTAACCATCCTGTGTATGACCACAATGCATATAAAAACAAGTTACTATCCTTCATAACTAATCGACTCATGTACGTGATCACACTAATTAACTAAAATTTATCATACATGTTCTTAGGGTCCTATAATTTATAGGATCTCAAGATGATTAGATTTTTATATCAGTTATATAATGTTGTAAATAATATTTCAATTTGCAAATGATTTCCAAAAAAAATATTTAAAAGAAAATGAAAAGAGGGTATTTAAAAAAAATAGATAAAGACAAAAGAAAAATAAAAGATAAACAGTGAAAAAGAATAAACAAATAAAGATGAGAACCTGACAAAATAAAAACAAAAAAAGGAATAATACTGAAAGTATTGCAAATATAAATTCCACTACTTGATAGATAGTTTCATGTTGTTAAATAAAATGAAGGTTGTGTGAAGCTTGTTCAAAATGCCACAATCATTAGTCATTTCTTTGATCATACAAATTAATCATGGTTAAACAAGTTTAAATTTCTGTTAATCAGATTAGAGAATAAGGTCAACCAAACTATTTAATCTTGACTAATGTTAGTTAGGTAGAAAATAATATTGATTCAATTTTTTAAGCTAGATCAATGGAGAAATAAGTGGATAGGATAGAGTAGAATTTTTGTTTTTTATAAGAAGTAAAATGAGGGTTTGCAAGTCTAAATGCACCCTTAGGAGGGAAGAGAAAAAATAGTTTTAGGACTAGGTAAAACATTGGAATTCAAAGGATAAATGTGGTAAAAGCTTCAAAAGGTTATTTGTGAAATTTTAGCCTAAAGTTTCAAAAGATTATGTAGAAGGCGCTTTTGGGCCTAATGTTTGAAAACATTTGTATTTTAACCAAAGTTTTGCAATAACGTAAAGGCTGCTAAACGAAAAATGAATTTGTCGGGTTATGGTTAAAACAAACACATCTTTCATCCACCCGATCCATAGCAACAACAGATCAACGACCCATATTCCTTTTTTGCCCCCCCTTCCCATCCCACCTATATCGTCCGGGGTCCGTATATTTTCTCCTCCTGTATTACTGCTGTAAAGACATGTGCCCAAACATTTTACTCCCCCCACCCCTGTGAGTCCACTCACTTACCATTCCCACACCTTTGAAAACCGTCACCACCTTTTCCATTTCCATCCTACCACACACGTTCTCTTCCACCATCTCTTCAATGTAGCCGTTAACCAATCACTGGAAAGATTCATATTTCACTTTTGATTCATTAATTTTCTCAAATTACTCTGAAACCTAACAAGACTCACAGCAGTAACTTAAAAACCTCAAAATCCTCAAAACCCCTCTGCCATGCCACCATTTTTCTTTCACGACACAAGTTCTCACTTCCGCCCATTTTCCTGTGTTCAAGCAAAAAGACAAGACATTCTGGCCAAGTGAAAATCATTGAGTACACCTAAACTTTGATTCCACCCATTTCAAGAAAATTCAAATCATGCTTTTCAAAGATTCATGAAAACAATTATTTTTCTCTATTTTGTAAATTATCCATTTACAAGATGCTTCCTCCAAGAATAAAAACGAGAAGAAAAGCAAAAAGAACTCCTCAATCATCCTCCTTAGACTTGGACTGCATTCACTCAGTGAATGCCCAAGACTAAGGTGTCATTTGATGGCTCAAAGGTGGAGTTCGATCAACCCTATGCTGGTTTCAGGATAATTATGGGAGTTTGAAGAGATGAATGGATCTCCTGAGTCCAATCTCCCATTACATCTTTTCCTAAACTCTCATTTCATGATATGGTGAATTCCAAGGTCATGATATCCCAAACCTGTATTACATTAACCCTAGTGGTGAAATTCTCTTCACCATTACTCCTAAGACCATTGATCAAATGATGCAGGGCCCCTCTATAGAAACTAGTTACCCATTTTCAATAGACGCCTTAACTGAATTATATGAAAAAATTGATTTTGCTAAAAGAGCCCAAATTTTTGACCTCTTCTTGCTTGAAAACACCCAGTTTCCTAGAAAGAATCCACCTTATCCTTCTTCTATTTTTCTAGATTAGGCCAAGAAAATAATATCTGTGCTATCTTACATTTTAGGATATTCTTCTGATCATTAGGAAGATGAACCCATATTAGGTTTCCTATCAATATTTTCTACATATAATAAGCCTTCCATCATTTTCAATTTTAGTCAATTTTCGAATGACAGTATTCATGAGCAATTCTTGAAGTTACCAATTGAAGGAGTGTTCAAGTATACTTCAATTTTGGTTTACATGTTTATCTATTATCAGGCAGACAGATTCAATTTTGCTATGCAGAAGTTAGATGAGGAATGGAATCAATAGTCTGTGATATTTTTGACTTCCATAGTAATGAAAGAGCAGGAAAAATTCACTTTCAAGCAGTACATTAATCAGTTCATGTATCTAGCAATCAATATTTTAACTAGTTCAACAAAGCCAAGGATTAGCAAAGAAATAAAGAGGATTTTACATTTGACAGAGCAAGCAAACACTAGAGACTGGTACCTGTACCAGAACTACACTGAAATCAGAGTGTATGGGTGTGATTTGGCACCATAAAAATTTCCAAAATACCTCCCCATGAGAGTATTTGCATTAGAATATATAATATAAATGATCAATTTAGATGAAATACACTTTGTTTCAGAAAATAAGAAATCAAAATTTAGAATTAAGACACACGTTGGCTCTTTTGTGTGTAATAGCAGGACTGTAGGAGAAGAAGAAGATAAGCTTCTCAAAGAGATGAAGTTTAGTTAAAGTTTCACATGGTCCTACGATACTATGGGTATAATTTCTAAGATGAGAGTGGAGCATAAAACCACTCCTTATACTCATACCCAGAGGCCAGAAATTGAAATATATGTGAACAATTTGGCTTGGACAGAAAATACCTTGCAATAAGCTGAATATAAGCTTGTTTCTACTTCAACTTCACAAATTCCTATTCCTCAGGAGAAAGCAGGCAAGAGGAAGAGAGAAGAAGAGTCACCTTCAGTGACAGACAATGCAGGGAAAGAGTTCATGATTATGTACATAAAGAGGACTAAATTGAATCCTAAAGTAGATTTAAAGAAAAAATCTAGAATAAGAAGTTGCCATTATAGTCAAGGAAACAACGTCTTCATCTCAATAAGGCAAAAAATTTGCTGCATCTCCAATAGTATCATCAGTATCACAGGGTCAACAAGACATAGTTCAGGCTTCAAAGGTTGTTCAAGGAGAGAAGGAGAAGAGTATCTTTTATAGATATAGAGAAATCAAGCTTAAGAATGAAATTCTTAAGAACAACACTTACACTCAGTTTTGGAAGAAGAATTCTAGGTCATAGAGTCAACTCCTTTCATCTTTTGATTCAAAGAAAGGGAGGATGCAGATGGCCTTCTTTGAATCTCAGATACCACAATCCAAATTAGTAGCAGATTGTAAGATGACAAAACTTGAGTTTGACACGAGATATGTGCATCCCATTGACCAAATGGAGATGCACAAACAAACTGGTGAGATGATCTGTTCTACTCTAACCAATACAACTATGAATGTCTTTAAATTGCAGGTTTTACTTTCCAAAATTTAGTATCAATTGAAGATGGAGAATATTTCATCTATAGCAAAGGATACCCGGATCAAATATTTGGAGGATTTGGTTGTGAAGATGGGCTATGATCCAGAAAATATGAAGGTCACAGAAGAGTTGATTAAGAAAAAGAATGTTGACATTGCAACACTAAGGAAACGACTGAAGTTGCTAGCAACTGGAGATCCTCTAACTAAATACATTGAAGAATCCGAGACACAGAAACAAGACATGATGAAATTAATAATGGAACAAAATTCTCATATTAGCCAGATAGAGACAAATATGGAGAAAATGATTAAGGAGAAGGATTAGAGTTCAAACATAGCCATGGTTCCTTTGGATGTTGTACCTCTTACAACAATCCCTACCATAGGAGCTGCAACATTAACTATACCTTTTTCCCAATCTCCAGATGTTGTTGAGAAATTGACAAAGACTATTGAGAAATTTTCAATTCAGATTGAGGAGATAAATAAGCTGCAGGGACAGGTCAAAGCTCTGCAAGATAAAAAAACCAGGAGTGAAGCTTCACATCTAGTTGAAGCATAGAAATCTTAGAGGCTGATAGAAAGGTTACAAAAATCAGAGAGAGAGTCAGCAATTGGTCAGAACTTGGCCCAAGCCAAGGAAAGCATATGGATGGAAATTCTAAATTCTATGAATGAGATTTGGCCATGTATCCAAATTATTTTTTAGCAGAAGGACCTGATAAAGGAAGAAATAGAAGCAATTAGAAAAATCAGAGAACAACTAGGTGACATGCCAACTAAAGCTGCCAATATCATCATATTCCTAAATTCAAAGAATAAGTATGAGTTATGAGACTTAGGAATTGATGACAGGAATGAAACCATATTGGAAGTCAAGAAGATTCTGACTAAAAAGAATCTTATTACTCAGTTGGAGGAAAAGTGTCAAGGTATAGAAATATCAATAAACATGTTTTTCAACAAATTAGAAGTATTGAATCATAAAGGGTTACAAATTTTATTTTTAATTAATTATAAATTAATTACTCAAGAAGATTACGTTAAAAAGTTGAGGAAGTGGCCAGAGATAGTTCCAAATTTGCTAATATCAAAGGCAGTATGACAGGTAGAGTGTTCCTAGAAGCAATAGGAAATCACATCTTCGTGTTAAGACCAACTTTTGAAAAATACACTGAGATAGATGAGATTTATCGGAAGGTAAGAAATTTGACCATTCCGGATGAAGAAAGATGGGACAAATTATGTGAGTTATTATATTAATTAGTAGTTTAGATACAGTTACAGGATTTTCCAGCACAACAAAAAGCGCAACAACAACAATAGGTCAGCTCACCAACAGATTCCTCCAAATCAAAGCCACCTCTGCAAGCAAGTTTCCACCTAGCCTATAAGTCTGCAGAAATAGATAATTTGTTTAGATTAGTGCTAAATATACATTTTCAATTGAGACATGAGTTTTGTAATTATTGTATAAATACTTCACACTTCGAATTATTCCAGGTTGATTGTTAAATATAGTTTTCTCAAAGCTATTGTAATTTTCAGGTTGGTGGACTGATCAATAATACAAGGAAATTATTCACAATATTCTTGTGGTGTACAAATTGGTGATGTGTTTCTTTCGTTCATGTGTTAATTCATTTTTTCTTTCACTTTTTTTTCTTAAAAAAGCTTAATTACATTACAGAAATGGTGAAGAATAGGATTTGTTGAAAGATGCACCCTATTTTGGTTGTAAGTAATTTTTATGTTTTCTTTTGAAGTCAAATTAACAAATTCTTAATTTCTCCTTAGTTTCTACTGAACCTTTATTTTCTTCTGTTGCATATCATTTAAATTCTAAAATATCCCACTAGTGTAACTTATCTTTCCCTGTGAAACTCCTTTAATGTTTGATGCAGATCAAGTTAGTTTTTAGACTCCATAGCCCAATGGAATTATAAGAATTCAATCAACCAAAACAATCCAATCAATCAAAAACAAACAAAAAATTGCACAGTCATAGGTAGCCTAAAATTTACATAAAATAAAGCTAAATTTTACGGAGAGATCCCTCTCTGACGCTGGCAGGGCTAGATCCCGGCTTCCAAAGCGGTTTTGATGTTTTCTTCTATGTTTACTCTCACAATCTCAAAAAATACAGAACGATAACATAGTAGCGACCATACTGGGGACAAAATGAGAAATTGTATTTTTTGGGAATTCATTTCCCTGGTTAAAAGAAGTGTATTTTAGGAATATTTAAAAAGATTTTTACCCTTTCACTTTTGTAAATAATAGTGTGTGTGTGTGTGTTTTATTTTTCAATTTTGGCTCCAAAAAGAGCTTATATCAGATCTCATTCTGATCCTAAACCTGCCACTATTGTAGATGAGCCTAAAAAATTGTTGAGGAGGAGAAGTTTAGCTGAGAGCAAAGGAAGTAGTAGCCCTCCCCCTAGGGAAGATTCTCTTCCAAAGTACTTTGTCACTTTACATGATATTGAATTTGATTTTCCTTTTGAGCATATCTTGTTCAGGATTAAGTCATAAAATTGGTTGGACCAAACTGTGGTAGATCAGTCTACCTTGAAACATCATTCATCTTAAGGACATCCTGCCCAACCTGATCCTGATCTTCAAATCCTTCAAGAATTTGATAAATTACAGGAATTATTATCAGGCCTTGACCTATCTATCCACGAGGCATACATCCAGAAATCTGTTGAGCTCTTTGCCTTAACTTCTTTTGTATTTTCATCCATTTCATTTCAATATGTTCATCCAAGATCATCCAGTCCCACTCCTTCTATAGTTTCCACTACCACCCCTGTAATTTCTCACCAAGAAACTCAAACTCCATCTTCACCCCAACCTTAACCTTCCATTCAACCTACATCTTCAACACAACCTCAACCTTCAATTCAACCTCCACCCTTCATCCAACCTCCACCTTTCATCCAACCTCCACCTTTAATAAATCCCCATATTATCCGTCCTCATATACCAATCATGGAAGCAAGATATGATCCACTTGTTCTTTAGGCTCTTTGGCAAACATGCCATATGACTATCAAAATAGGATACCCCAGTTTAATGATACTGGATCCATAACTGCTCAACAACATGTTGATAGGATGAATGATAGTTTTGATCTTCAAGAAGTGGATGAAGAAAATGTTAAAATGAGATTGTTTGCTCAAAGTCTTACTGGATAAGTTAGAAAATGGTTCAAAGCCTTGCCACCTGCTAGCATTAATTATCTCCCTTTATTTCATCAGTCATTCCTTAATAGATGGGAAGGTAAAAAGAACCCTCTTCAGATTCTATCAGAATATGAAACTATTAGGAGGGCACTTGGGGAAAGTATACAGGATTATTGCACCAGATTCAATAGTGTTTATAATGCAATTCCTGCAAACATTAAACCACCACAAGTATTAGCCTTAATAAAATCCTTGATGGCTTTGAGGCAGACATGTCTTATTAGCTAAGAGAGAGAAAATTTGCAACTTTAGAATAAAGCAAAGATGTGCAGTGAATGTAGAAGCCATTTTGTTAGCAAAAAGAGATAGGATGAGAACATAAAGAAGAGTGGAAATGAAAGAGGAACCATCAACATATTCTGTTGATGTTAAGATAGATTATTTGATTAGAACAATAGAGAGAATGATGGAAAGAATCAGTCTGACAGATAGAATTCTCCCAAGAGAATATCAACCTGGTCCACAAAACTGAAACCAAACTGTTAGGAGAAATCCACCACAAATTAAACAAAGGATACAAAAGGGACCAAACCAAAAAATCAGACCTCCTTTCCAAGAGAATTATGCTAATCATGAAGGTGAAATAGTTGAAGAGGTAGAATACAATCAAATAAATTTGATGGGAATAAACGATTATGAAACAATTTTTCTTATTCAAGAAGAACAAGAAATTTTTTAGTTATCTCAAACAGAACTTGATTATGAGGAATCATATGATTATAAACATATTTGTGAGAATTATATCATGGAAGTTCATAGAAAATACTACCTTGGGAGTAAGAAAACCTCATATACCCCTAGCAACAAGACTTATAACATTCCTGCTAAGAAGACCTCTAATACTATTGTTAATAAAATCACAAATAATCTTGCTAAGAAAAATGTTGAAACTTTAGGTAAAAGGACAGTTGAAAATATTTCTAAAAATATAGATGATATTTCTTTAAAAACAACTCAAACAGACATTCCAACCACTATTTAGAAAAAAGAGTGTATCTAAAAAGAAGTTGTTGATATATCAGACTTCCTAAACATGAGTAAAGGACATCCTTCAATATTTAGAATTTGTTAGAAAAACTCAAAATACCTATTCCTCTAACAAAGCTGATGAACAAAAATGTATATAGATCTCAGGTAATGAAAGTTCTTAATATAGGGGAAAATACAGATATTGTCAATTTGAATGATGACCAACCTGAACTTTTATTTGGACCAGAAGTAATGGAAAACCTCGGGAAGGAGGTGTATCTCCCTCCTATGTTAGCCTAAATGTTCATGACAAACTTTTGCATAATTTCAGCCTAGATTCAGGTGCTTCACATAACTTAATGCCTAAGGCTGTCATGCAAAAATTAGGACTTGACATTACCAGACCATACAAGGATTTATATTCTTTTGATTCTAGCAAAGTGAGATTCTTAGGTCTTATTAAAGATCTGTGTGTTACTCTGGCAAAAATTCCAGCCAAATTTTGGTGATGGATATAGTGGTTGCAGATATACCCCCTAAGTATGGCATGTTGTTGTCACACTCATGGGGAGCTAAGTTGCAAGGAACCCTACAAATGGATATTACTTTTTCTACCATACCAGTCTTTGGTCAACAAAGGAGATTGTATAGGGAGAACTTGATGAAATTCACAGTAAGTAGTCAATATAAGCCACACAAATATCCTCTTTACTCCGTCCATTCAGATCTGGACTCATTCACTCTATATAATGATGGAGACATCAACACTCTGGTTGCTAGACTGATATCTATGAAATAGATGAAAAACAAGAAAAATAAGTGGAACAAAACACTCATCTTGAACCTCTTTGGAACATGAACTTTGATGGGGCTTGTATAAAAGAGGGTTTTGGAGTAGGAGTGTGAGTTTCAAATTCAGGAAATAATCATGTTGAAGGACATTCATACAAGCTTAACATCCAATGCTCTAATAATATACATGAGTATGAAGCAGTTATACTAGGATTACAGTTATTGAAAAATATTGGTGCTAAAAGAATTTACATTCATGGGGATTATGAGCTCATAATAAAACAAATAAAAGGATAATACTCTACAAAGCACCCTAGATTAAGAGCATATCGAAATGTTGTGCTGGATTTTTTGGAGAGTTTTGTGGAATATGACCTTTCTGTAATCCCTAGAAATCAAAATATTCTTGCTAATAGTCTTGTCTTTTCTTCCAGTACCTATAAAATGCCCCATCCTAATCAAAAATACATAGCGTAAGTGAAACACATACCAACTATTCCAGAAAATGTTAGATATTGGCAAGTGTTTCGAAATGATAAACAAATTAAAAAATTTCTGCAATCTAAGGATGAGTTTGAAGAAGTTAGTATAGATAGAGAGTGTGATTTAGAAGATAATATAGTTGTATATTCTAATTTAGAAAAACAATTAGACTACAAACATTTAAATAAAAATGAAAATAAAGTACAATTGCTTGAAATAGATCAAGAAAAAGAAGAATTTGAAATACTTGAATTAAAAGATAATGCTTTGCCTATAGGTTTGGTTCCATTAGAAGAGTTGTTTGAATTTAATTATGTAGCTAAGAAACCAAAGATTGAGCCCACAGGGGCAGATGTAGAAGAATAAAACATAGGTAGTGAAAAAGACCCAAAAATGATAAAACTGTCTAAATCATTACCACCTACTGAAAAGAAGAAATACATTGCGCTATTCAAAGCATTCACTGATGTGTTTTCCTGGAGTTATGAATATATTAAATCTTATGACACTAGCATTATACAACATAAAATTCCCATTAAAGAGGATCATAAACCCTTTAAACAAAAACTGCGAAGGATAAATCTAGTATTGATGCCTTTAATTGAGAAATAAATCAAGAAAATGTATGATGCTAATATCATAGTTCCTCTTAGGTACTCTATATGGGTTTCCAATATAGTATCAACAAGGAAGAAAACATGTGAAATCAGATTGTGCATAGATTTTATGAAGATCTAAAAGCTTATGACACTAGCATTATATAACATAAAATTCCCAGTAAAGAGGGTCAGAAACCCTTTTAACAAAAAGTCTGAAGAATAAATCTAGTACTGATGCCTTTAATTGAGAAAGAAATTAAGAAAACGTATAATGCTAAGATCATAGATCCTCTTAGGTAGTCTAAAATAGTTCCTCTTAGGTAGTCTAAATGGGTTTCCAATATAGTACCAACAAGGAAGAATACAGGTGAAATAAGCTTATGCATAGATTTTAGAAACCTTAATAAAGTCTCACTAAAATACAATTACACTTTACCTAAGATGGATCACATTTTAAAAAAGGTAGTTGGATCTAGTAGGATTTCTTTGTTAGATGGTTTCTCATGTTACAACTAGGCTTTGGTTCACTCTGATGATCATGTTAAGACAACTTTTACTACTCCATGGGGTACCTTCATGTATGTGAAGATGCATTTTGGGTTAGTGAATGCTGGAGCCACATTTCAGAGGGCAATGGATATTTATTTTGTTAACGAAATTGGAAAATTTAATTTTATATATCTAGATGACATCACTGTTTATTCCAAAACCAATGAAGAACATTTGTTACACTTGAGAAGAGTTTTTGAGAAATGTAGGAAGTTTGGAATTTCAATTAACCCCAAGAAAACACTTTTTGGCCTTGAATAAGGAAAAATTATGGGTCATATAATTTTGAAATAAGGTATTAGGATTGATCCCAATAGGATTGAAGCCATCTTGAAAATCAGTCATCCTAGAAATATTAAAGAACTTCAATCATTTATTGGAAAAATAAACTTCCTAAGAAGATTCATTCCCAACCTGGCAGAACTCCTCAAAAACATAACAAACATGCTAAAAAGAAATTCAAAACTAAGATGGAACATTGAAGCCATGAATTCATTTGACTAAGTGAAACAAATCCAACAAAATCTCCAGTCCTGATTAGTCCATATTTTACCAAATATTTTATAATCTCTTCATTTGCATTTGAACACACTGTTGCAACAGTTCTTTTACAGAAAAACAATGAGGCATATGATTAACCCATTGAATTATTTATTAAGGCCTTAAGAGATGTTTCATTGAAATATAACATAATGGAGAAAAAGGAATTTTCCCTAGTAAAAGCAATTAAGTATTTGAGAGTATATATTCTCCATTATCACATAATTGCTTATGTACCAAATTTTGTGGTTAAGGATATTTTGACTCAAAATGGACCAGATGGTAAAAGTGGTAAGTGGATTACCATTATTCTGGAATATGACATAGAAACCAAACCCACCAAGCTCATTAAGGGACAGGGACTAGCCAAATTGACGGCTCAGTCTAATTCTCACACCTTGGATACAATTTTGTAGTTGCATTAGACGATCAAGAGGAGCAGGAAACTCCACAAATAGATGAGGCTTTTTTAATCTCACCCTGGTATGCAGATCTCATTTTTGTATTATTCAATTTATAAGCTCCTCTTGGATTGAATAAGGAAAAGGCTAGATTTCTAAAGCTAAAGGCACTGAAATTTTGTATCTTAGATAACATTTTATATTGGAAAGATGCTGGTGGAATTTTACTAAAATGTTTGTCGAAGGATGATGCAGAAAGAACTATGCAGGAATTTCGTGAAGGAGGTTGCGGTGGACATTTGCATTGGAAAACCACTGCTAACAAGATCCTTAGAGCTGGTATTTACTGTCCTACACTTTTTCCTGATGTCCATAAGAAATTTACCTCCTGCTACAAGTGCCAAATATTTGAAGGAAAAAGAAAACTATTGCCCCTACCCTTTAAACCTATATATGTTGAAAGCCCTTTCCAACATTGGGGTTTGGATTTCATTGGAGAAATCCATCAACCATCCTCTGCCCAACTGAAATGGATCCTCACAACCATTGACTATTTCACCAAATGGATTGAGGCCACACCCTGAAGGCTAGAAACTGATGCTGTAATTATCAAATTCCTGGAAACCAATATACTGTCAAGATTTGGATGTCCAAGTAATCTTATCACAGATATTGTAGCAACTTTTAAGTAAAATAAAATGGTAGATTTCTGTAGTAAATATCATATCATTCTTGAAAATTCAACTACTTATTACCCTCAGGGTAATGGGTTGGATGAATATTCAAATAAAATTTTGGTCAAAATTATCAAAAAGCTGCTAGAAGATAACCAAAATTTATGGCACAACAAGATGATAAATTCACTTTGGGCTGATAGGCTCACCAAAAAGAAATCAATTGCCATGTCACCATACCAATTGGTTTATGGAATGGATGTTGTTTTCCCATCCTCTTTAGGAGTTCCAGTTATGAAGATAATTCAAGAGTTGCAGTTTGAACCAAATGATACTTAGAGAAGGATAAATCAGACCATTCAACTGCAACAATCCAGGGAATAGGTATATAACAAAACATAGGTTATCCAGGAGAATGTCAAAAATATTTTTGACAGAAAAACCAAGGTAGCTGATTTTAATTTGGGTGATAGTGTTTTAAAGTGGGATTCAAGAAGAGAGGATAAATGCAAGCATGGAAAGTTTTATAATCTAAGGAAAGGACCATATATCATCTATGCCTTCAAAGGTCATAATGCATTTTTTCTCAAATATTTGGATGGAGCAGAGATGTCTGGTGGGTCTCTGAATGGAAGGATGCTGAAGCATTATTTCTCACAAGAATAGAGGTCTTTCTTAGATAAGTTCATTGTAAATATAATTGTATTTACTATTTTGATTGGGTGACCTATTGACAGAAGTTGAAGCTCGCAGAGAAGGCCCTAAGCTTTTGATTGATGTCACGCCATAATTACTACAAGAACAAAAATAAATCAGATGCAGACATTGTTGAAATATAACATTCAAGGCTACTAATCAAAGGTTCTTGGAACCTCACATGGAGAGTGCCATCCCCAGCTAGAGACACTGTTAGGGTCCTATAATTTATAGGATGGTGATTGGATATTTTATCTCAGTTATATAATGTTGTAAATAATATTTCAATTTGAAAATGATTTCCAAAAAAAAATATTTAAAAGAAAATGAAAAGAGGGTTTAAAAAAAAATAGAATAAAGAAAAAAGAAAAATAAAAGAAAAACAATGAAAAATAATAAAAAAATAAAGATGAGAACCCCACAAAGTAAAAACAAAAAAAGGAATAATACTGGAAGTGTTGAAAATATAAATGCCACTACTTGATAGATAGTTTCATTCTGTTAAATAAAATGAATGTTGTGTGCAACTTGTTCAAAATGCCACAATCATTAGTCATTTGTTTGATTATACAACTTAATCATGGTTAAACAAGTTTAAATTTATGTTAATTAAATTAGGGAATAAGGTTAGCCAAACTGTTTAATCTTGGCTAATGTTAGTTAAGTAGAAAATAATATTGATTCAATTGTTTAAGCTGAATCAATGGAGAAATAAGTGGATAGGGTAGAGTAGACTTTTTGTTTTTTATAAGAAGTAAATTGAGGGTTTGCAAGTCTAAATGCACCCTTAGGAAGGAAGAGAAAAAATAGTTTTAGGACTAGGTAAAAAATTGGAATTCAAAGGATAAATGTGGTTAATTTTGCTTCAAAAGGTTATTTGTGCAATTTTAGCCTAAAGTTTGAAAAGATTATGTAGAAGGCGCTTTTGGACCGAATGTTTGAAAACATTTTTATTTTAACTAAAGTTTTGCTATAAATTAAAGATCGCTAGATGACACATATTTCATCCACCCAATCAACAACAACGATAGATCAACGACCCATATTCCTTTTCGTCCCCCCCTTGCCATCCTCCCTTTAGAGTCGGGGGGGGGCTAAAAGGTGGTTTTCTCCCTCCGGACCCATTACAATGTGGAGCTCCATCAACATTTCACACCTCCCCCCCTGCATGCAGCATACTGCTTACCAGTCTCACCCCCCTCTGAAAACCGCCGACCACCTTTTCCGTTTCTGCCGTCCACCCCCACATGCCTCCTTCCACTCATTCACTGTCGTGTGGTAGTATTTGTTGGCTAATCAATGTTCTTCCCTGGGATTTCTGTTGATTCATTTAATTTTCCTTGGGTAACCGTTTGAAATCCAACGGACTCGTGCCTGCAATGGAAAACCCCCAAAAAATTTAAAAACCCTGTCGCGCCACCATTTTTTCTTTTCTGCTGCACATTTTCTGAATTCTCCACATTTTTCAGGTGTTCAAGCACATAGTGACATTCGTTTGTCATTCAAGCACCCGATCAAGCACCTAAAGTCTCGATTCCACCTACAGTCTACAATTTTCTTGTAATACTCCTCGTAAACAATTATTTTTCCTCTACTTTCGATAAATTCTCCATTTTACAATATGCCTCCCAAGAAGAAAAAATAGGAAGAAAATGTTAAACCTCTAATCCATCCCCCTGTAGACTTGGACCAAATTCCCTTGGGAGATAGAGACTACAAAATATCTGAGGCTCAGTGTGATTTCGATCTCTTCGAACTCTACTTCTGGCTCAAGGATAAATTCGTGGACAAAAATAATGAAATTGGACTCTGGGAGTCCAATCTCCCCAAACCTTTCACTCTCCTGAATTTGACAGAAAATGCCAAACCTGTTATTTCCCAAACCAAAGAGCCATAATATCCCCTAATGGTGAAATTCTCTTCACCATTACTCCTAAAACCATTGATCAAATGATGCAGGCGGGCTGTAGAAACCAATACCCTATTTTCAATAGAAGCCTTAACTGAATTATATCAAAAGCTTTATTTTTCTAAAAGAGCTCAGATTTTTTACCTCTCCTTGCCTGAAAACACCCAATTTCCTAGAAATAATCCACCTTATCCTTATACTATTTTTCCAGATCAGGCCAAGAAAATAATATCTGTGTTATCTTACATTTTAGGCCATTATTCTGATCAATGGGTAGATGAACCCATCTTAGATTTTCTATCAATATTTTCTACAGATAATAAGCCTTCCATCATTTTCAATTTCAGTTAATTTTTGGTTGATAGTATTCATGAGCAATTCCTAAAGTTACCAACTGAAGGAGTGTTCAAGTATACTTAAATTTTGGTTTACATGTTTATCTATTATCAGGTAGACAAATTCAAGTTTTCTATGCAGAAGTTAGATGAGGAAGGGAATTAACAATTTATGATATTTTGGACTTCCCTAGTAATGAAAGAGCGGGAATAATTCACTTTCAAGCAGTACATTGAGCAGTTCATACATCCAGCAATGAGTATGTTAACCAGTTCAACAGAGTCGAGGATCAGTGAGAAAATAAAGAGGATTTTACATTTAACATAGCAAGCGAAGACTGGAGACTGGTACTTGTACCAGAACTACACTGAAATTAGAGTGTATGGGTGTGAGTTGGAACCATACAAATTGCCAAAATACCTCCCCATGAGAGTATTTGCATTAGAATATATAATACAAATGATCAATTCATATGAAATACACTTTGTTTCACCAAATAAGAAATCACAATTTAGAATTAAGACATAGGTTGGCTCTTTTGTATGTAATAGCAGGACTGCAGGAGAAGAAGCATATAAGCTTCTCAAAGAGATGAAGTTTAATTTAAGTAACACATGGTCCTATGATCCTCTAGGTATAATTTCTAAGCTAAGAGTGGAGCACAAAACCACTCCTTATACTCATAGCCAGAGGCCATAAATTGAAAGATATGTGAACCAGTTGACTTGGATACAAAATACCTTGCAAGAAGCTGAAGAGCAGCTTGTTTTTACTTCAACTTCACAAAATATTGTTCCTCAGGAGAAAGTAGGCAAGAGGTAGAGTGAAGAAGAGTCACCTTCAGTAACAGACAGTGCAGGGAAAGAGTTCAAGATTATGTACAGAAAGAGGACTAAATTGAATCCTAAAGTAGATTCAACGAAGAATCTGGAACAAGAAGTTGCCATGATAGTTAAGGAAACACCATCTTCATCTCAAGCAGGCAACAAAATTTCTGCATCTCCAATAGTATCATCAGTATCACAGGGTCAGCAAGGCACAGTTCAAACTTCAAAGGTAGTTCAAGGAGAGAAGGAGAAGAGTATCTTTGATAGATACATAGAAATCAAGCTTAAGAATGAAATTCTTAAGAACAACACTTACACTCAGTTTTGGAACCTGACTTCTAGCTCACAGATTAGACTCCTTTCAGCTTTTGATTCAAAGAAAGGGAGGGTGCATATGGCTTTCCTTGAGGCTCAAATCCCACAATGAAAATCAGCAACAAATTATAAGAAGATAGAATTTGAGTTTAACATCAATGATACATATCCCATTGACCAAATGGAGATGCAAAAAAAAACTGGTTAGATGATATGTTCTACTCTAACCAGTACGACTATGATTGTCTCTAAATTTTAGGCTTCACTTTCCAAAATTCAGTCTCAACTGAAGATGGAGAAGATTTCATCTCTAGCAAAGGATACTAGGATCAAATATTTGGAGGATTTGGTTGTGAAGACGAGCTATGATCTAGAAAATATGAAGTTTGCAGAAGAGTTGATTAAGAAAATGAATGTTGACATTGAAACATTGAGGAAATAGCTGAAGTTACCGGTAACTAAATATCCTTTGACTAAATACATTGAAGAATCTGAGACACATAAAGGAGACATGATGAAATTAATAATGGAACAAAATGCCTAGATTAGACATATGGAGAGAGATATGGAGAAAATGATTAAGGATAAAGAGAAGAGTTCAAAGGTAGCCATGGTTCCTCTAGATGTTGTACCTCTCACAACAATCCCCACCATAGCAGCTGCAACCTTAACTACACCTTCTACCCAATCTGCAGATGTTGCTGAGAAATTGAAAAAGGTTGTTGAGAACTTGTCAATTCAGACTGAGGATATAAAGAAGATGCAGGGACAAGTCAAAGCACTGCAAGATCAAAAAACTAGGATTGAAGCTTCACATCTGGCTTAAGCACACAATCTCAGAGGCTGATAGAAAGGTTACAAAAAGCAGAGAGAGAGTCAGCTATTGGTCAGACCTTGGCCCAAGCCAAGGAAAGCATATGAATGGAAATGATAAATTCTATGAATGAAATTTTTCCATGTATCCAAACTATTTTTGAGCAGAAGGACCTGATAAAGAAAGAAACATAAGAAATTACAAAAATTAGAGAACAACTAGGTGACATGCTAACATCATTAAATTCCTAAATTCAAAGAATAAGTATGAGTTAGATGACTTAGGAATTGTTGACAAGATTGAAACCATCTTGGAAGTCAAGAAGATTCTGACTAAAAAGAATCTTATTTCTCAGTTGGAGGAAAAGTGTCAAGGTCTAGAAATATCAGTAAACGGGTTTTTTCAGCATAATAGAAGCATTGAATTAGAAAGGGTTACCTAGTGTATTTTTAATTAGTGATTAATTAATTGCTGAAGAAGATTATGTTAAAAATCCAAAGGAAGTGGCCAGAGATAGCTCCAAATTTGATAATGTCAAAGGTAGTATGATAGGTAAAGCATTCCTGGAAGAAATAGGAAACTTTTTCTAAATTCAACATGAAGTAAATCACATATTTGTGGTAAGACCGACTTTTGCAAAATACACTGAGGTAGATGAGATTTATTGGAAGGTAACCAAATTTTTCATTCCGGATGAAGACAGATTGGAAAAAATATGTGAGTTATTAGATTAATTGGTAATTCAGATACAGTTACAGGATCTTCCAGCACATCAAACAACACATCAACAACAACAGGCCAGCTCACCAACATATTCCTCCAAATTAGAGCCACCTCTCCACGCAATTTTCCACCTAGCCTATTAGTCTGAAGAAATAGATAATTTTTTTAGATTGGTGCTACATATACACTATCGGTTGAGACAGGAGTTTTTTAATTATTCTATAAATACTTCACACTTCAAAGTATTCCAGGTTGATTGTTAAATATAGCTTTCTCAAAGCTATTGTAATTTTCTAGTTGGTGGACTAATCAATAATACAAGGAAATTCTACATAGGATTCATGTGGTGTACGAATTGATGTATTTATTTCATTCATGTGTTAATTCATTGTTCCTTTCACTGTTATTTCTTAAAAAATTGCATTACAGAAACAATGACGAATAGTATTTGTTGAAATATGCACCCTATTCTGGCTGTAAGTAAATTTTATGTTTTCTTCTGAAGTCAAATTAAGGAATTCTTAATTGCCCCTTAGTTTCTATTAAACCTTTCTTTTCTTTTGTTCCATATCATTTAATTTATAAGAGATACAACTAGTGAAACCTATCTTGCCCCGTGAAACTCATTTTCTTGAGACCACCTCATTCGGATCCAAAATCTTCTGAAAATCCAAATATCAAATAGAGAATCAACCCCATCACACCATGACTATCTGGAAATGGAAAGGTTAGGCTAAATTCCACTGTCCAACCTGGAAATACCCATGCCAATGATAACAAGAGAACCAAATATCGACATGCACATACCATGCATGTCAAAACGAGTTAGGAAATCACACATGCAATCTGTTACATGCAATTATGCCTCTGAAGCTGCTTGATCCAACTTTTCTTTGCTTGATCCTTGATTTCCTTTCCTTTCCTTTCCTTTCATTTCCTTTCATTTCCTTCCTTTTCTTTCTCTGTTTCTTTCCCATCTTGGTTTGCTTCTCCTCTCTGAGACTAATTCCAAAACGTAACTGACAAAATGATGTGAAATGACAAGAAGCTAGAGCCACCAACTGAGTTGGGGATATTTATGGGGTACAATGATACCCGTCACAAATATCAGGTGTACTTTCCATCACATAGGATGAAAGTGGTCATAAGATATGTGGAATTCGATGAAGAGAAGGCCATGCGAATTTCCCTTGAGAGGGAGCTTGATTTGCATGTAGTTGAGGAGATCTTTGCTCCGAAAGAAGAACCTTAAGATATAGAGCAGCATTAGGGGAATTTTGAGGTCTAAAATGGGCCTCCTAAGAAAAATGTACAACCAAAATAAAATTTATAAGAACCAATAGGATTCAAGATGATGATGTTAACCATGGGGGATGATTCACCATTTTTTAAGTAAAAGGGTAAAAAGATAAAAAAATAATAAAATAATTAACTGCTTTTTCAACTCGTATTTTTAACTTATCTCCCAAAGTTTTTACTCAAATTTTGAGCGAGAGTACTCGTTGGATGCAAATTTTAATTCCTCATCCAATGAGTACCCATGTTGCATACTTTTGATGGACCCTGCTACCCTAAAAATGAGAAATACATGAAAAAATGTGATTACAATAATGGTTTTCATGTATTTCTAAGTTTTCATGTAACAGGGTCCATCGAAAGTATGCAACATGGGTACTCCTTGGATAAGGAAATAAATTTTGCGTCCAAAGAGTACTCCTACTCGAAATTTGAGTAAAAACTTTGGGAGATAAGTTGAAAAAGTAGTTTTTTCTTTTTTCCCTAAAAAATTTGATAATGTCATCAAATCTTATTTTATTATTTCCACTATAATTTTATAATTTCCTTAGGAGGCCCATTTTAGACCTCAAAATTACCCTAATGGCCACAAGAAGAGGTAAAAAGATTTGAAGCAACCAATCATGTAGAGACATTCTGAGCTGGAAGAAAGCGCACTAGAGAGGCTAACAAGTTGTTTCTTGATGCTAGAGAGAATGTGGGAGCACCCACATCATAGCACAGGAAGAGAAGGTCTCTACAGCAGTACATTGGATACATGGCTCTTATGAGTGAAGGTTTAGAGATAGAGCCATCCTATTCTGAGGAAGTAATGCAACAACTAATTTGGGCTGATGCCATGGTTGAGGAGTATGACTCCATTATCAGAAATAGTGCATGGGAATTTGTCCCAAGACCAGAGGGGAAGTCAGTTATAGGATCTAGGTGGATCTACAAGGTGAAACAGGAATCAGATGGGTGTGTAGAGAAGAACAAGACCAGGTTTGTGGCCAGAGGGTTCTCTAAGGTGGAGGGGATTGATTATGATGACACTTTTTCACCGGCCACAAGATACTCATCAATTAGATCCATTCTTGCACTCTCAGCTCAAATGGGATCGAAGATACATCATATGGATGTATAGACAACCTTCCTCAGTGGGGTGATTGAGGAAGAGGTTTACATTGAGCATAAATAATTTTTTTATACCTTCGAAAGAGAGTTTCATATGTGCAGACTCAAGAGAGAATTATATAGACTAAAGCAAACACCTCGTCCTTGGTACAACAAGACTGACATCTATTTCATCAAGTTAGGCTTCACCAAGAGTGAAGCAGATGAAAAATTTTACCATTTTGTGGTAGAAGGTAAGATTTTGTGTTGGAAATTGGATAAACCAATGCTCCTCATGTGTTTCATGACATATAACCTCCTCTCGTGTATCCTTATCTATGGAAATCCAATCATTGACAAACACTTTCGGGTTTTGATCTAATGAAAATCATGATTTACAACAAGTAGTATCAGAGCATAGCTCACGAGTTTGATACACACCCGAGTTGCATTGGGGGGCGGGGGGGGGGGGGGGGAGAGAATATTGGACATTGGATAAACCAATATCCTCATGTTTTTCATGAAATATACTAGCCTCCTCTCGTGGATCCTTATTTCTGGTGATGCGGCCATTGACTAACAATTGCGGGTTTCGATCTAACAACAATCGTGATTCCCAACATTTTGATCATTGTACTTTATGTTGATGATTTGATACTAGCAGGTGATGATCAGCTCATCAAGTCTTGTAAAGAGGATCTTGCAAGAGAATTTGAGATGAAGGACATGGGGCTCTTGCACTATTTCCTAGGATTGGAAATAAGACAAAGATATAGGGAGCTATTTTTATCTCAGGGAAAGTATGCCAATAAGATTCTTAGGAAGTTCCACATCGATGTCAGAACACCCATGGAGACTCCTCTAGCAAGAAACTAGAGGAAGGAGGATGCTACTTCAAGAGAAGTAGTAGATGCTACTTTTCACAGGCAGTTGTGGGTTCACTGATGTATTAGGTGAACACATGACCAAACATATGCTATGCAGTTAAGCATCTTAGTCAAGCTATGGTTAAGCCTACCAAGCTCTTTTGGAAGGTATGAAAGTATGTTTTGAGATACCTTATGGGCACTACAGAGTATGGGCTATGGTAAAGAAAGATAAAGGGAGTGAAGCCTCAAGGCTTCATCGATGTAGATTGGGTAGGGATTCCATATGACAGGAAGAGCACATCAAGGGGCATCTTCAGCATAGGATCAACAACATACAATAGGAAGAAAAGATCAGTTGCACTCAGTTCAACAAAGGAAGAGTACATGGTGACTAGTTAGGTAGCATGTGAGAGATACTTGTTAGTTTGTTTGGTTGACAGATGGATCCGAAGGTGATTTATTGTGATAACCAGAGTTCAATCAAACTATCAGTTAATCTAGTTTTTCCTGATAGGTCCAAGCATATTGATATCTGATATCACCATCTCAGAGATTGTGTGCAGAGGTAGATTATGTCATTAGAGTACATTTAGGATGCAAACATCTTGATGAAGGCACTGTTAAGAAGAAAATTTGAGTTCACAGAGGTAGGATCGGGGTAGCAAACAATTCCTTTGTTTTTGAGAGGGAGTGTTGAACTTGGAAACAAGAATGGCACCCCGAGGGGGCTTCTAATTTAATTTTCTTTTAATTAAAGTAGAAGTAAATTATAATTCTATGTCACATGACAAATTGAAAGTGTTAACTAAGTCAAGAAGGTTTAGTTAGCTCATTCAATGCAAGTTGAGGGTCAAACTAGAGGCATGCCGAGTTCTCTCTAAGTTTCAGGGGGTCCAATTGTATTTTATTTTGAGTTGTAATTAGTTAACTCAATTATTTGAGTTAAAATCAGTTTAAATAGTTTTAACTGAGAGATGAGCTAGTGATATGTCCAGTGAATTAAATCTCATTTAATTCACGTGCAATGATCAATTAGATAACCAATAATTCGCTAAAAATAGTTGTTTCATTTCATTTCTAAGGAAAGCCTAGTTGATATTGGAGTTAAAGGGAAGAGAACTATCAGTTGTATAATTAGAGAATTGTACAGGTCATGCATGAGCTCATCAGGATGCATTGGATGTATTACATAATCTATTGATGGGAATTTCCTAATAAATAAGGGCTCAATTAGCCCAAGAATGCATTAGCAAGGCTAGTCAGATAGAGGCAAGGAAGTGGTTAAATATTGGACCAAACTTGCCTAGATCGTATTGAGATAGTAAACAAAGTGTAGAGGTTTCTCAGGAATGGAAAAACATTGCATTGTTTCATGTTCTTGACTTTATGAAATATACATATAGCAGGGTTTTTAGCCAAGGCTTTCCCTAGATACATCTTTGTGGTGTGTGATTGATATTCTTTCTCTTTCTTGTCCATGTGATTATACGATTGTAATTGGTTTCCGCAATTTGTAGAATTGATTCAGTATTTTGTTTTTGTACATTACAAGATTAGTTGAATCTATTTAGATATTTCTACATGAACTATGGAAAACATTACACTTTTAAGTATATATTCTACTTATTTTTACATACAACTGGAATATTTTGAACAAATGTAAAAGGTATAAAATTAAGTTAAATAAATTGAAAATAAAATAAATAGATGATAAATATTTTAAATATAAATTTAATTATTGATAATTTTTAAGAGAAAAAAATTTAATTCAAATTATGAATAATAATAATAATAGATAAAATCAACAATTATATTTAATTTGATTTAATAAAATAAAAATAATATTAAATTAAACATGATCCACGGTATGAAGAGGAAATCAATTATAAATATCAATGAAAAAAATCAAAGAAGTGAAAGATTAATAAAAACCATTTAAAAGAAATAAGAAGATTTAATATTATTATTTATTATAATTATATTATATTACAGGGAGAAGGGATGAAGTTGTCATGTTATATAATGACTAATTATTTTAAGGAAGAACTTTATAGTATTATATTATTAATATTAATTATATTAACTTTAATTAGTTTTATTAAAACTGCGTTGTTGTTGTTGTTTGAATGATAGTAATATACATATTAAAAAAAAAGTGATTTATACCATTTTAATATTATTGATATTATATATATATATATATATATATATATATATATATATATATATATATATATATATTTTGTATTTATGTTAAAATATTTATATTAAATAATTAATATTAATTATATTAAAATTGATATTATTTTAGATTTAAGATTTTTGTGATCTGTAGATAAATGTTTTTCGGATTAATAACATAATTAGGATTTGGTTAACATTTTGAACCAACTAATATGGTTCATCTTAGGACAAGGTGAAGAATGAAATCGATCTCATTGAATAAATAGTAAGGATGCATCATTGCCAGGTGATAGTTGTTAAAACTAGCCGTTATTTAGTTAATTAGTTAGAGAATTTAAAAGTTTTAATTATTTAAAAATAATATTTAGAAGGGTCAACAAATAATATAATAATTCCCCCGATCGGAGTTCCCGCTGTCAGGAGCCACCGGACAACTCGAGGGCGAAATCACCGTGGTTCAAGCGTGAGATTTATGTTTGCATGCTCATTACAATATTCGAAGGATGCAAAGTTAGTAAGTCATGATGGTGCATTTACTAGGACAGGCTGGAGTGTCAAAAGGACGTCGGAATAGGCACAATAAGGGAAGCCTAAAGAGGCTAATGTGGGTTGTGAATTCACCATTTCAACCCAGCAGGAGCGACGAGAACAGAACTGGTGCAGGCTTTGCTCAGAGGTTTCAGGCGAGGGTTCAGGGGTATGTAATTATTCAATCCATGCTTACGTTTTTAGCCATTTATTGTAAGATGAGTAGGATAATGGAGTAGTCGATATTCTGGGAATGAATTCATTTACCAACAGACATAAGATCAAAAATTATAATGTTTTACTATTGCAGAAAGAAATCTAGCCTTGTTTCTGTGACCCCTGTAATGTTATGCTGAAATTCTTTATAAATTTCGTTTACATCGAGCATGCATGCAAGTTTAGTTCAGTTGGGCAAATGAATTTTCATTATTATTCTGTCAATTGCTTGCTACATGAAGTGGAGTCTAGTTTTACTGATCATTGGACATTATCTACCGCTTATAGCAAGTTATCTGAACTTTGTCTAGGGCTCTATTCGGTATTCATCACAAACTTAGGGAAAATTTGGGGCTTAAGTTGTCAGTCTTACCATGAAATCATATTTCAAAATTCTTGTTTGTGTATCAGTAAATCCATTGGGGAATTTCAATACAGAAGCTGTGAGTATATCTTGAAAATTATGGGTAGTTATTATGGTTTCTGGTTTGGGGATGGCGAAGGTCCAAGTCAAATGTTACATCTTGTTTTTTCAGTTTCATATGGTCAAAATAGGTTACTGACTCATCTTCGTCTGAGTCTCTATATCCATCATCCTAATTGTAGAAACCATTTCGTCAATAATCATAGTCTTTCTGCGAAGTATAAGACAAATGATGATTTACTCATACAAATGCAGAGTTTAACAGTTATAACCCTGATCTCCCGTCATACAGGTTTACTGATAATAAACACAGATTTTCAACAGAGAATCAAGGAAGTAACTATGGTTAAGAGGAAATTGAAGAAGAGTAGAGTTAATAATCAGGATAAAGGGAAGAAAAGGATGGAGAAGGAAAAATTAGAGACCAGTAAAAGAGGTAGGAAGAATAAGAAAGAGGTGTTATTCAATATATCTCAAGCTTACTCTTTTGGTAATACTCCACAAACCAGGAATATAATCTAGGGCTGGGAAAAAGAAAGCCACAATAATGAGGAAGATAATGAAGCAGAGGCAGAAATAATGGATTTCATTACTGATCCTGGAAATACAAGAGGTTGCCTGTCACTGTTTAATCAAATGGTTCATACCTATTGGATAATGAAGTGTGTCCTCGCCAAAGCAATGCAAATTTTTCATCTAGGGAAAGGGAATGTAAATCCGGTAGTAATAGAAAATTTTCAGGATATTACCATACAACTTCAGCAAATCAAGGTGACACAATACCAGATGACAGCTTGAATGGAATGAATAGAGAAGCAGATGCAACAACTGCAGCAAGTGGACATGCCTGGATCCAGTGCTAAGGATCCGTCACTGATTGACTCTTCAAATGGATAGTTTCCTAGTTTTATCTTATGAATTTTGCGGATAGTGTTTATGTTTTTAATTACTATTTACTTAATGTATTAGACAGTAAACTGGCCATTGCGGAAAGTCAGAGAAAGAAACAATTTCAATTTTGGATGGCGTTCAATGCGTTAAGGTGGCCAACAGACCTAGTTTCCCACGGGCAAGTTGAGGTCACCAACTCTATATATGATGCAATCTGCTTTTTACAATAATACAAAATAGTAAGGTCCTACCAAATTCACAAAAAATAACAAAAAATATAATAATTTAGTAAATTGATTAAATTATAAAATTAATAATAATAAAGGGAATAATATTAAAATAAGGAGAAGGGGTAAATGAATAATATAGAATAGTATAAAAAGGGAGGGGGAAGAATTATAATTATTAAAATGAGTGGAGAGGGGGGCAAAATAAATAACATCATATATATATCTATATATCTATATATATATATATATATATATATGAGAAACAAAATAATAATATAGAACAAGGGAAAATATCTAAACAAGAGGAAATTGCATAAAAATATAAACCAGAGAAAAGGATACAAACAGAAGTGGAAAAATCAAAACAAAAGGACGAGGATAAAATCAGAGTTAAAGGAAAACAACACCCGGGGGTTGAATAACCTAGAGAGGGACGGAATCCAACTCTTACTTAATTTCCACCCATCATCTCTATTGAGATTTTTAGGATGTCTCTCAATTTCAATAGCCTCCCTCAACTTTCTATGATGGAAGTGATCCACCCTAGCAATGACTTTGGAATCTTCAATGCAAACATGGTGACACAATTTCCCAACATGCTCTGCAAGAGTAGAAGTGCGGGATCGACTGTGCCTAATGTCTACAGCATGCTCATGGATTCTCTGTCTAATGGATCGACCAGTTTCCCCAATATAGGGAGTATCGTAGGAGAAAGGTAATAAAAAAAAGCCTTTCATGTCCTTTGCGTCTATAGGGTCCTTAACCGATCCGAGAGAATTCTTGATAATACAGATAGGTCTAAAAGAAGAGGCGGCATTATTTATCCTAAGGACATGGGAAATTCTATCCGAGGCCCCTTGGATAAACAAGAGATTCACCTTGGAGATAGGATCCAACCGAGAAGATTTGTCTCTTGAGCCTTTAACGGATTTTTGAAAGGCCTTTTGACCTTGAGATCTTCCATACCCTTTAATCTCAAACACATCCAAAAGATGGGATTTCTCCGATTCCAAATGGATATCATCAGATATTCTAAGAGCTTGGGTAGCCAGAGTGTAGGAACACCAAACTTATGAGCAGAAAAATGATGCGAATCAGCATGAAGATACTGCCCAGTGTGAGTCTTCTTATGGAAAAATTGGTGAGAGATAGAACCATCGTCCCTTATAGAGAGAAGAATATCTAAGAATGGAAGGCAACCATCAATCTTTACGTCCATCGTGAATTTGATGTAATTAGACTGGGAATTCAGGTGATCAAGAAACAAATCTAACTTCTCCCAACCATGGGGCCAAATGACAAAGGTATCATCCATGAACGTATTCCACTTCTTTGGGTGAAATTGAGTTGAGGCCAAAGCCTTCATTTCAAAATATTCCATAAATAAGTTAGTGACAATAGGGGAAAGAGGGGAACCCATGGCCACTCCGCAGGTTTGCTCATAGAACTCACCTTGGAAACTGAAAAGAGTTGAGGTGAGGCACAGAAAAACCAACTTATAAGTGTCATCATTCGAGACTCACTTAATGACCTCAATAGCTTTCGGGATGGGGATTTTTGTAAATAAGGAGACAACATCGAAACTAACTAATAAATCCCCAGGATCTAGCCTGATGTCCTTCCATTCCTTGATAAAAGAAGAAAAGTCCTTCACAGAAGAATCAGTAAGCCCCACAAAGGGTTTAAGTTTATGGGCTAAGAATTTATCCATATGATAATAAGGACCACCTATTGTGTTCACAATAGGTATTAAAGGGAGCCCATGCTTATGAATATTCAGAAGGCCATAAATCCTAGGGGGGAGGGGATTAGTCTCAATAACCTTCCTTGAGAGGGGATTAAGAGAGGGACCAGACTTAATGGTGAGGGCAATCTCCTTAGAGATAGATTTAAGGGGATTCTTCTTAAGCTTAACATGGCTACCACTAAGGGAAGGATGGTCAACCATATTGCTAACATAGTCTGACTTATCCATAATAACAATTTCACCACCCTTCAGCCTTAAGGATGACAATGCCAGGGTTGCTTCTAAGGGATTTAAGGGCAAGAAACTCAGGTTTGCTCAAATTACTTCTTGGAGGCTTGGCCTTCCTAAGAATAATGGAGCAGTCTTGCCTAATAGTTTCCTTAATATTATTCGAGAGATCTTTGATTCCATACTCTATGTTGCAGATAATGTCATCGACGGAGATATTCCTAGGGCCCATGGCAAAATTAATCCCTTTATTGAGAAGATGAAAAACAGAAGAATCAAAGCTCAAAGAAAACAAGTTAATGATATTTTTCGAAAAAAAAGATTATTATTAATATCTACAAGATTATTATTATTAATGTTAATTTGGTTATTATTATTATTAATGCTAATTTGGTTATTATTATTATTGCCTATAGTAATATTATTATTTTTAGTTTGGTTATTAGCGATAAGAGAATTATTTTCGATGTTAGCTTTAACAATGTTATAATCCCATCATAAAAGAGGGATTATTATTTTCCTGTATAATAAAATGATATACTAATATGATTCAGAGAAAAATTTAAAAAACCAGGGGAGAAATGTTTACTCTTATGATAAATTGTTAGTATGATCTGGAAAATTACATTACTATACTATTAATATTATGGAAATATTATATTAATATTAATAACATATTATATTTGTTTTAATATTAATTTTTTTTTTGTTATTATTACAGTATTATTAATAATTTATTAGTGTTGTTGTTAAAAAGTAGAAAGCTAATACTATTGTTATATTTTTAATACTATTAAAATAAAATGATATGGATATATCATTATTTTATTAAAATTATGAATTAGATTAATTGTATTAAAATTATTATATTAATATCTATTATTATTATCCGATGAATTAATTTTAGGTTTAGAGTTGATGAAATTATTGAAATGAGGAGGAACCCAAAAAGAAGGGTAGGGAAATTTTAAAATGATGGCACGAAATATTGAAGAAGGAGATTAGTAATGAAAAGAGAAGAAACCAGGAAAAGGATAAAGATTTGAACTGGGAACAATTGAGGAAGAAGAGAAATTTATGGGGAGGGGCAAGGAAGTTAATGTGAGGTGTTTATAGGAGAAATGGGGGATAAAAAGTTTCAATGAGTGACTTAACCTATATTAATTTTAGTAATTGAATTTTTTAGGATTTTGTTTGCAATGGTGGTACAAATAAGGGAGATGACAATAAACTTTTAAATTCATCAAAATTAATGAGGTGTTCGGATTTGTGTGAATTTTCGGCAATAAATTATTTTGATACGAGGGAAATGTGTTATTTTTTTATATTTAACATGGATCTAATATTTAAAACTAATAATAATAACAAAATACTTCAATGTCTACCATAAATATTTTTTTTTTTTTTTTTCCACAGAAAAAAATCAGTAACTTTTTATTATAAAAATGAAAAGTTACATGGAGCAGATGCATTTAAGCATTTCAGACAACTGCCCAAAGGGCTCATGTGCTTTGGCACACAAATCGTCGTAGCAAGGCTACCATTCCAAAAGAGATAAAAGAGTGAGAGAGAGAGAAAAAAGAGAGAAGGGTCGAGAGAGAAGGCCAGAGAAAAACTAGATGGCCCATAAAACGAAACATTGTTGCCAGAGAGTGAGTAACTGTCCCACAACTCAGGTTTTCCTCCCCTTCTTCTTCTCGACCTTGCGCCACTCGCTCTGGGGAGGCGCAGTCGTTACAAGGAATAACTGATTTTCTGTTATCTGGGTTCTTGTATCCTTGTCTGAATCTTGTTAGGTAAACTTGACTCGGGATAGAGTCAAAGTTGACCAGGGAATAGTAGTGGTTTTGGGGCACATGGTTTTGTGCACCCATGGTTTTGACCCATGGTATTGCATGTAATGGAGCCTATAAAAAGGCTTGGAAGACTTCATTGTAAGGCAGGCCTGGAGGTGAGCGGTGAAGGCTCACTTGGCCGGGTTGGCCAGGGTTTTGGCCAATGGTTAATGAAATTTCATTGGTTGGGTTTTTCCCCGGATTTGGGGTTTTCCAGGATAAACATTTGTGTTTATGTTCATGATTTGTTGCTAGTTCTTTTCATGTTTAATTATTCTCTCGGTAAATTATTTTATTGTTGCGGTAAATTCCTAACAAATCTGAAGTATCTGAGGAGTGATGTCATTTGACTCCTCCGGTACCCATGTCCTCGCTAGTCCTTTCTGACTGATTCTGGTGATGTTGAGGGTCCTTTTGGCCTAATATTTCTTTCCTTTCGATTTCTTGTCCTTGAGTAGTCTCAATATTTCAGGTGGGATTGGGATCCTCCTCTGCTTCAGATTCTTCCTCCTCTGAATCCCGAGGGGGATATTGCCACCCTTTTCTCTGTTTCCCTTTCTGTTTCTTTTTATTGTTTGCTTTCTTTGCTTCTGGACATGTGCTTTGTAAGTGTCCTGTCATCCTACAAATTCTGCATCTGAATGCAGTGTTTTCATAATCTAGTCCCTGCAGCCAGTTCTGTTGCTTGTAGGACAGCATAATATTTTCCAGCAGTCCTTTACTCAGATCTACCTCAACGCAGATCCGTGCAAAGGTGTAGATCCTCTCCTCAATTCTTTCTGTATCAGTTTTGATGTATTTCCCAATACTGTTTCCAATTCCCTCTGAGACTTGATCACTCCAGAAGTGGAGAGGGAGATTGTATAGGCGGACCCATACCGACATTCTGGTGACCGTCATGGTGTTTGGGTCAAAATATGGAAACCATGGGGTCATGAATAGACCCGTAGTACCCCAAAACCAAGGTCCTGCTCTAATGATAATATCTCTAACCTCCATAGATTTAAAATTAACAATGAAGAATCCTTTGGAGCAGAGGTGAATATCACAGTCCATGGTCCATTGTGTGAAGATCCAATGGAAAAGGTCCATTGGTTTTGGCCAGAAGCAATTAAAGCGGAAAATTAGTGCTTGCTGTTAGTATGAATTCTTTGTCGAAGCGTACGAAAAAGAACCACTTTAGCTACGCATAACTAATAGCCCTAACAACAATAATGGCTGCAAAACATCTTCAGATCTGCAATTAGTAGTTAAAGTGCCGCAACAAACAGATCTATAAATGGAAAGATATTAAGCAGTGAAGTAAAGAGTTTGCTCCATGCATCCAACAGACAAGACAAGAACACGATTTTTGAATGAATTTTTATATTACAGGGCACCTGGGAGGAAACAAGAAGGTGTATCCAGATCTCCTCAATGGGATGGGTTCTTTGTAGTCCTCAGCACTTCAGATCTAAGCTTTCTTTCTCTTGTAGATGTAGAAAACCCAATGTAGAAGGTAGAGCTCAATGGGAGCAACAATGGCAAAAAATGAGACCGAGTGTATAGATCCAGAGTGATCTAGTATGCAACAAAAGGTGAAGAATGAAGGGGAAAACCCTCCTATTTATAACAAAACATTGGGTCCTTCTAGATCTTGGTGCATGATTAAAATAATGTTAATCACATCTAGATCCACCTCTATGGAATATTTTATTATTATTTGTTGGAGGGAAAGGGACTTTGACTTGGGTCAAAATCCCTTGATTAGTGAAGAATAAATAAATAAATGATTTATTTATCTTTTTAAGGAAGTGGTTGGGATATAATCAAATAAATAATGATTTATTTGATTAATGGTGGTTGATTTTGTCATATTTAACAAGGAATATTATTTAAATAATTATTCCTAGAAAATAATAAGATAACTATGGGTTTATCTCATTAATTTCTTTGTTTTTGGGTTAAACATGACCGGGAATAATAATTAAATTATGGTTTAATTAATTATTCCTTTTGGGGTTTCCTAATTAACATAGTGAAAGCAGTTTTACTTGGGGTAAAACTGGTCTTACATGGTGTACTTGGGTCCATCTAATGATGAAGAGTTAGATGACCAAAAAATGGTGTAACACTTGCGTTTCATATGTCTTGACATAATCCTATGTTCCTGAAATATCAATTTTTAAAGTAGGTGTTTGTCCTAGTTGTTCCACAATGTATGGCCGTGGTACAGCTCCTCCTTGAGTAGGCGGTGGCCCTGCAGTTTTGTTTCCCTGTAGGATATTTTTGTAGGAGAGGCCGCCATTTGATTGGTGCTGAGATGTGGCTTTTTTCCCCTTATCTCCTCCTACATAACTTGGTATTCCCTGATATGCAGCACCCCCTCTCAGCCGAAGGTTCAGTGAGATGGTCATTTCAGCTTTAATTCCATATTCCTTCAGAGACCTCTTGTCCTGAAGAGAGTGTCTACCACTGACCAAGTGTTGGATCGGGACAGGGTATCCCATCAGTTTCCAGATTTGTTGTTTCAGCTGCAGAATGGAATTATCTGCTTGTATCCAGACTAAATAAGATTTTCCCGTAGGAGATTTGATGAAAATATGAAAACGGTTTAAATTTACCTGTTGTCGGAGGTCTGAAAGTGGTGACAATCCACGTCACAGTTCTAGATTGGAATGCGAGTACGCGGGATGCTTCCACTTTATAGGCAGGTTGGACCACTTCGTTTCCTGACTCTGGATCCGTTGGGTTCTGGTTTGCCCTTGCCCCAATCTGCCAAGGAGCTTTGTCTTCTGTTGTGAAAGGTCTTCGTCTGCCTGTGCGTTACTAGTCAAGCGATGGCCTGAGAGAGGGATGTGTGGGCTGCCCTTATGTGTATCATCACTCTCCATCCCAACCTCCCCAGTCATCAGCGCCGCCTTGAATTTATTCTTGCATGAGGAGAAAGCTTCCAAACCGGCCTGGAGCTGATTTTCCAATACCCATTGGTCGCTAATCAGGGCTGCGTTTTTTCTTATCAGAAAAAGCAAAGGAGCATTAGAACCAATCACTGGTTGCTGGATATTGACAGAGTGGCGTCCCAAAAGCCCAGATCTAATGCTAAAGCCAGATCCGTCTCCAAAAATGCTTATATTCGTAAGCCCTTGTATATTCTTGCAGTTTTCGATGGGCATTCTTCCCCAAACTGCGCTGATCTCCTTGCCCTCATTGAAAAGGCCCTGCACCCGATCATTTTTAGCATCTTCGTCGCCTAGGAGAGACAAATCTAATTGTTCTGTTTGGCGATTAACCCATAGTCGAATCTCGTCCCTCTTATTGGATACCAAATCTATATACACGACTCTTGGTTTGTGATTTTTGGCTCGTGGATCTAAGAGCCAGAGTTCCAGGCTTGTAGCAGAAGCCAGAGTTGCTTCTAGAGCTACGAGGGTTTCGGGATCTCTGTATATCCTTGAGACTGCAAGATTTAGTGCTGAGACCACTAAGTTTGCACTGAGGCAGGACTTCGCCGGGCCTGTAGCACCAATATCGACGCTCTCGGCAGCGGCAGAGAGCTGCTGAACCCTGACTGAAACGCTTACTATCGCCATCGTAACCTCCCACACCAAAAGCCGGTGCCTCACCATCATAAATAATTTATTTAAATACCCATTTCAAATTAAAAAAATTGGCATATATATATATATATATATATATATATGCCAATTTTTTTAATTTGAAATGGGTATTTAAATAAATTATTTATGGTAGAAATTGAAGTATTTTGTTATTATTATTATTTTTAAATATTATATCCATGTTAAATATGAAAAAATAACACATTTTCCTCGTATCAAAATAATTTATTGCCGAAAATTCACACAAATCCGAACACCTCATTAATTTTGACGAATTTAAAAGTTTGTTGTCATGTCCTTTGTACATCATTGCAAACAAAATCATATATATATATATATATATATATATATATAGTCACGGTCAATCTAGGCATCAAATTGGTGTATTCAATCCTCTTGTATGTGGGACAAGGGACCCATATCTATGTAACGATTTGATTGCTAAAATATGAAGAAGTGCAATATATTTGGTATTAGCTCACTTGGTTGAAACTTTATTTATATCCTAGGTTAGTAACTTGAGTTGTTGGGAGCACAATTTTTTCTCCTATCCACTAGGGTTTAATTCAAAAGGACATGTTTAGCTCATCGTAATAATGCTATAAGTGTAGATGCCCCCATCCACATCTCCATGATGGTGTGAAGGGAAAAGAACAAGAAAAATTACAAGAGGAAGATTGAAATAAGTAGAAAGAAGAGGGAATGCAACAACCCCGGGTTAAAAGTTCATGTAAATAAAAGTTAATAAAGGTAAAATAAGACTACGGTTAAGGGAAACGTATTCCAAGTTTAATGTTGGGGAAAATATCCTAGTGGGCATCACTTGATGTGTTTATGGCTAAGGGAAATAGGCAAAGACAATGGAAAAGGCTTTGAAAAAGAAGAAGAAATTATTGACATTTTATTTATGAAAATGAAGGAAATTAGGAGAAAAAGAAGGTGAAAGGTCACAGGTTGCATGTGAGGAGTAAATTGAAGGAAAATAATGGAAATTTAAGAAAATAGAGGCAATATTTGGTCACATGGAAATAAAATGATGAACCAAAATTTTTGAAATGCGACACATCTGGTCTCTTACCTGGACAAGCTTCCTCTGGTATACTCATCCCAAGTATCTGATGAGGACTTATAT
Source organism: Pinus albicaulis (assembly GCA_034641835.2). Lineage (NCBI taxonomy): Eukaryota > Viridiplantae > Streptophyta > Pinopsida > Pinales > Pinaceae > Pinus > Pinus albicaulis. Next base: position 1,615,498,482 of record CM076575.1, on the reverse strand, counting down.
TCTGAACAAATATTGTTGTATTGCACGCTTCCACCCATAGATGCAATGGTAGGCCTTGATCATGCAACATAAATCGTACTGCTCCCACAATAGTTACGTTCTTCCTTTCAGCAACCTCATTCTATTGTGGGTTATGAGGTGCTATCAATTCCATTCGAATTCCTTATGAATAATTGAAGTTCTTGAATTCATTAGAGACATATTCACCACCATTGTTGCTCTTCAAAGCCTTCACCTTCTTCCTTATATCTTTCTTGAAAAGTTCCTTGAACTCACTGAATATCACATCATAGTCATGATCTTCAAACATAGCAACATAAACCAAATTCCTCTTTAAATAAGGAACATACAAGACATATTTTAATGTTAGAGGAGTACATGACTTCCTCTGAAAGGTAACTGTACCTATGCTAGTAGCACTATACCTCCCTTCGTCTCCCATATCGATGTGCATCTAGAGATCCTTCTCCTCCAAGTTACTGAAGAATTCTTTCTTTCCAGGCATATGGAATGAATATCGACTATCTAAGTACCACATAGAACCCATCAAATATGACACCATGCATGCAATTAGGGTGAAATCCAACTCGAAATGTGAATCAATTGCTTCACCTGCCACTCCTTCTGAAGACTTCTTGTTGGTCTTCTTCTGTTGACACTTTGTAGCATAGTGTCCAAGCTCGTGATAGTGAAATTTTTTTACCTTTTAAAAGTCTTTCTTCTTTCCTTCCTAGCCGGAATCCAATTTGGAATGGGATGCCTTCCCTTTCCCTTTCTTCTCCTTTCCATCCAAGGCATAGTTCTCCTCATCATCAGTCTTCCCTTTAAATCCAATCTCAACTACTCCTTGCTTAGAATTGACATGAAACAACTATTTTTATAGAACTATTAGTTATTTGATTGATCACTACATGTGATTTAAATCATATTTAATTCACTCGACGTATCACTAGCTCATCTCTCAATTAGAACTAGATAAACTGATTTTAACACAAATAATTGAGTTAACTAATTAAAACTCAAAATAAACTGCAACTTTCCCCCCTAAAACTTAGGGATAACTCAACATGCCTCTAGTTTGACCCTCAACTCAAATTGACGGAGCTAACTAATTTTTCCCGACTCAGTTAACACTTACAACTTGTCACGTGATGTGGAATTAAAATTTACTTCTAATTTAATTAAGGGAAAATTAAATTAGAAGCCCCTTTGGGGTTTCATTCTTGTTGCCAATTTCAACAACTTACATAATTATATCCATCAAAAATATAAAAAAAGCTCAAAAATATTTAAGAAAAAAAACATTTTTTAAAACAATAATAAAACCAAATGTAACAACCATATTGAATAAATTATGTTGTTTCATATATTTATTATATTATAATAATTATTTATATACTAGCATAGATTCATCTTAACTTTATATCTATCAAGCGTTGAGAGGGATCAAATCTCTTAAGATGAAAACTCCTTTTTGAGTGAAAACCTTGAGGAAAATTGTAACATCCCCATAGATCACATGTAAAAATGCATAGGATTAGAAATTTTTTGCAAGATTTACTAGCATGTAATATTCCCAATCACTTATTTCATATTCCTTAATTGACCACCATAATTACATAAAGTAACTTTAGAAATGGAATCGCAAGTCACATAACAAAACAACCATTGTTGCGGCATGTTAGCATAAATATTTTTGTTGTATCCTTGCATCATTATCATTGTTCATTTATTTAGGCTAGTGTTGTAGCTGCTAAAACCACCTCCAAAATTTTGGCCTATACAAAATTTTGGAGCCTGCCTTGGTCTTGTTCATTGTTTCACAAAATTTTGAGGTTAATTTTATTGCTTTTCTTAAAGTGTTTTTATCCCTTTCACAAGATAAGAAAAGTGTTGTATTTTGGCATGTTGGTTGTCGTTTTGTATGTATGAGCCTATTCTAGTGGTCCCAAGAGGTAACCTTTCTGCAAATGAGTTGTTTTAATCTTGCAATTATTCATCGCACTCATTTCCAAATATTTTGGCACCATCACACAAGTGTCGTCAGAGTCATCGTAAATTATATCTTTGGCATTGCACTCTTCATAACTGGTTGTAAAGATGTCACACGAAGGATAATGATTTTTTTGTATTTCATGGATGATCTATGTTGTTTGAGTCATCAATATATGCTAAATATGTGATCATAGTCAAAGTTCATCATTGTTCACATCGATCTCACTGGTCCCACACTTAGTCAGTTTTCAAAAAACTTCTCGACCGAGAAACGTAGCTTCACCAGACCCCTCCCTGAGATGCTCATTTCACAGTATCATTCCTTAAGTTGTGACCTTGATTCTTGGCATTGCACAGTGTGAAGTACCTACCTCCCAAGACTACTCCATTGCATAGTTTTTGTGACCAATCCTTGACCTTCACCTCCATAATTTCATAGTCATAGCCTCCAACCCTTCTTGAACTACACACTTCACAACCTCAAGCTTCAATCTCATCCCCTAATCCCTAGAACTGTGCACTGCATAGTCACCCAAACCTTCCTTGACACCCATAATTGTGCAGTAAGTTCTCCTAGTGCCCATCCCTGTAGCCTGTCCCACTGGCTCCAGAAACTACGCAGTCATGTCCCTAAGCCCAGCTTGAACCGTGCACTACATAGCCTCAAGGCTTAGGCCTTCCCCTTTCCAACTAGTCACTTTTTACGGGCTCAGTTCATGGATAAAAATGCATAATATTAGGCTACGATTTTTTGCATTGATGTTGTATCGTCATGAGTGAATTTCAAGAATAGATACTCTGTCATGTCATGGAGAGATGCTGAAGAAGAGAAGAAGGAGGGAAGCATGCTTGAATAAAATCTTGCAATTGAACTCCCGAGATGATTGATTGAGAAGAGCACGAAAGTAAACTAGTTTTCAACCACTATCCAAGACTTTAGATCATTGAAGACTCCTTATCACCAAGGAATGCAGAGGAGAAAAGAAGAGCTCTTTCATGAAGACAGTTAACTCTCAAAAACAACAATGTCTTGACATTTTCATGTCATCAAGAAGTCCATGTAATCAGTGTCATGTCATTTCATGTTATCAATGGTCATATGCCACATCACTATTGTATATCAATTCTATTGTAATCAAAATTTATTGTAAAGTGGAAGTCAAAAGGACACACATGAATGTAAAGATTTGTGTAATATGAAAAGTCATGGGAAGTCAAATAGTCATGAGGGTAGTCAAAGAGTCACCCTTGGTTATATATAGTCCCTCATTGTATGAGAAAAGGACTTTTCACCTTAGCTCCACCAATAAATAATTAAAGAGATAAGCTATTTCTTTTGTGGAACAAAGAGTGGCTCCAATGCTCCACTATTGGAGCTAGTGATGTTCATTGTACATATGTGTCTTGTAAATTTTACTTGATAACAAAAGCCTTCGAGGCTAGCCAATTCTTCATGCATGGACTATGAATGTTTGTAAGACTATTCTCTGGATGTTTGTATTTCATGTTTTCTTTCACATGTACTAAGATACTTGAAATATTTTAGTAATTTTAGTGATTATATTGTTGAGAATGTGTTGTAATGGTTATTATTGTTGTCTCATCCTTGTGGAATATTCCACGGGATATTAGGTATATATTTCTCAATTGTTGGTTGTAATGACCATCACATCCCTTGTGGACTATTCAGTTAGATGTTAGATGGATCCTTTGGTTCATGTGCTCCTCTTCCTGGGTGGTACTATTACCTCTCTCTTAGAGTCTTAGTTTTATCTCTCCCCCCATAGTATAAGAACATTAACATACTTTCAATTGGACATTCACCACGCAGAACCTCTTTCTTTTTGAAAGTACATTTGCATCCCTCTCTCTTGCTGACAGTCAGAGCCAAGGAAAATATTTAATAATATGGAAAATGAGCCTTTACTCTAGATGGGACTCCTACACCAAATGGTGTGAGGTCAAGTTGGGAATTCATATCAGGGAGATACCATGAATTTTGGCGTATCTAGCACCATCAACCTTTCTGGTGCTAGAAGGAGAGAATCTGGTATTTTATGGTTGATTAACCCACCAACCACAACATCTCATCTAATGATCAAGGTGACAACGTTCAATGCACCTTCCCCACTCATGTTTCTGAAGTTGGTGACTCTTCACAACAACAACCCACTCAAACTTGTGAAATACCATATAATCAACTTAGCGCTATCCGTCCTATAACCTGTCATTTGAATAATGCAGTTGGATTTATCCTGAGGGTACTTTTTCTTCCATGTTATGCACCGAAGAACAAAACCACCCCTATCGGGATAATGGTTTCCTCTCTTGAAGAATCAGTTCTTTCCACCCTTGAAGAGCTAGCAGGCTGTGTGTAAAATGCAGTAGAACCTCCAGTTTTCAATGGTGGTAGTGGATATAACCCCATACTCTCATGTTGTTTAGAAACCACAATTAGAGAAGCAAAGAGGAGACCAAGTGGAGGCATCCACTCAAGCAGAGAGACCTCCAGTAGGGGGGAATTTCAAGCCAAGTGGGTAGAGGGAGCACATGCAACCATACATAAAGGTCAGAGGTGGGGCGATGTAAAGAAATAGTCCCAAGGGTGCAAAAATTTGGGCAAGGTCCATTGAGATTTTTTGTTTCATGGATCATTACCTTGCTATGGGGGCCCACTGTACAAAGTAGCAGGATGGAGAGACTAGAAGTAGTCAGATACTGGCGAGTACATAGAAGAGTTGGAAGCAGTGCAGATGACACAATGCAAAGTCGGCAACAACACAAAGTTTTTAGTAGAAAGTGCAGTAGCTAGTAGTAGTGAGAGACTCTAGTGACAGGCACATCATACTTATCACAATTGATACTGTTTGGATTTTTTTAAGTTTCAAAAGTTGTAGTAGAAACAACACTAGAGAGGAGCATTGCATGCATAACATTCCAAAGGTACCAGATTGAGATAGACTTGAATACCTTTCTTGTTGAGAGGGAGTGTTGAAATTTGCAACAAGAAATATTGAAAATGGCAACAAGAAGAGGATTCTAATTTAATTTTCCCTTAATTAAATTAGAATTAAATTGTAATTCCACATCACATGAAATTTTTTATATGTTAACTAAGTTATGAAGACTTACTTAGTTTATTTAATTCAAGATGAGGGTCAAAATAGAGGCATGTAGAGCCCTGGTTCAGTTTATTTTGAATTGTTATTTATTAACGTAATTAATTTGAGTTAAAATCAGTTTAACTAGTTCTAAATCATGGAGGAACTAGTGATAGGTCAGTGAATTAAATTGGATTCAATTAACATGCAATGATCAATCAGATAAATGATAATTCGCTCATAAACAACTCATGCATGTTAGTTCTGAGAAAGGCCCAATTAATATTAGAGTTAAAGGGAAGTGTACTATTGGTTCTATAATCACATGTGGTGCATGTAGTCAAAAGAAGGCCTGAAATAAATCATTCCTTAATCAGATAACCACTAATTTTAACCATTGGAATTTCCTTTAAAACAAGGTATGAAGGAACAAGTTTAATCATTGTTTTGGTGAGCACGAGTTGGTGATACCAAGCAATAGGAAGCACAAGTTTGTGTGTGGATCTTGTGAGAGAAAGGTATGTCAAGAGAAGCTTGTGCACAAGTTGGTAGTGAGATAGACAGAGATAGTGCATAGAGCTCTCAAGTCTGAGAGAAGCATTGTATTATTCTCATATTCTTTGACTTATGCAATATACAAATAACAAGGGTTTTAGCTAAGGTTTTTTCCAGATAAATCTTTGTGTTGTACGATTGAAATTATTTCTCTTTCTTGTTCATGTGATTGTGCGATCGTAATTTATTTCCACAATTTGTAGAATAGATTCAAGTATTTTGTTTTAACATATTACAATATCAGTTGAATCTATGTGGATTTTCTACATAAGCAAGCTGTGAAACCATCACTTATGGTAAATTATGAAGAGGCTGTCACAATTGAGAAATATTTGTGCACAATTGGAGTCATCTCAGATGATAAACCAAAAAAGGACTCCAAAGAAATGAGTAGAAGGTCTTAGGCCTCTATAGGTAAGTCTAAAGAGAAAAAATTGTCCAAGCTTGAGTACTTGACCTGCATGGTTAAGAATATGATAAATGAGTTGGCAGAACTCAAGCAAAGGTCAAGTGAGATCGTCATGAGTGGAAAGCCTCCACGATACAATTTTCTTAGGAGGATTGTGAATTCAGGTAGCAGTAGTAACCAACCAACAAAATATGCACAAAGTTCAAATGTTGTGTTGAATCTTGATAACTTGGGAAACTTGGGCATGGACATATATTGCTCATATCATCAAGATTATCATTCTTAGAAAACATTCCCAGAATAGAATCATGCCATGAACTCTCTTGCTATGCATCTTTGTGATGCGATGCTTACTGATGAGCATACTAGGCCCGAAGAAGAAAAGGAAGATGTTGCTACAACTGGTGAGACTCCAAGTGTTGGGAACCCAATAAACATGTTCAATTGTATACTTTCAACCCAGAAGAGCACAACCGAGAAATAGCCTCCGAGTGACCCTCCGACCCAACAACAGACCAACTGGTATAACTTAAGAAGCCAAGGGTTGGCCATAACAACATAATCGAAAAAGAAGAAAATAAAAGAAGCCTTGTTAAGGAAAATTAGTTCGCTATTCAACTCAGCACGGAACACTTAGAGCAAGTCTAGGAAAGTAGTCCCAACAAAGAGTACTTATGCAAACATCCAAGGAAAAACCATCACTCCGAAAGTCACAAGTCAAGCTACCTCCCTAGACACTTTGGATTCCCTTTTTGCTGTGGACTATAACATAGTTGAAGACATCAAGAAGGTTCATGTGAACATTTCACTATTTGAGTTAATAAATATCATGAACCAGTGGGAAATTCGATTACAAGCACTTGGGAAATCCACCATAGGTAACAATTCCCCTTCACACAAGGGATCATGTACGTCTTCTAGTTCCCTCGAATAAATACTTAATGCTTTAAAATTGGAAGCGAACACACTTTTCCCTCCCTTTCTCTTAAAATTAAAAATTTTCAACTTTAATGTACACAATTTATTGGTTGATTCTGGTGCATCAGTGAATGTAATGCCATTATCCATCATAAATAAAATAAATTCAAAATGGGATAAAACATATGCACAAATCATTAACCTAGACAAGACTCTTGTCCACATGGCTGGTGAACTCAAATATGTGATCATTCACTTATCTTCTGACAGACAAGTTTACCAATGCATAAACATAGTGATTGTGGACATACTGGAGGCATACATACTTTTTTCAAGTAGGGATTGGTCAAGTAATTACAAGGATACTTTGCTACAGACTGGTCACACTTATGGCTTCTGTATAAGGGAAGAAACAATGAGATTCGAGTGAATTAGAAAAGATACATGAAACATAATCTCACTCCCTTCAATGGAAAAAACGAACCAGTGGATTTGATAGATCTTATTTTCTGCAATTGCTTCCTCGAGGCACAATTGGGGTGTTATCTTGCACAACCATCTCCAATCCCACTAGAAACAAATTTGGAGCTCCTTCCTTGTCCAAATGGTGTAAGTGACCTTTGCACAGTAAGTAGTAGTAGTAGTAGTAGCACTATTACTAGTGTAGTTCATTATCCTTGTACATATAACATGTGGACTTTTTACTTTGATGGTTCTAAGGCATAGGGAGGCTCTACAGCTAGTTGTGTTTTAATATACCCACTGTAGAGAAAACAATTTATCTCGAGCTAAGTATGAGTGTTAGTATGAATCTTTATTCGAAGTGTACGAAAAAAGACCACTTTAGCTATGCATAACTTATAGCCCTAACAATAGAAATGACTGCTAATATCTTCAGATCTGCAATTAGATGATCAAGACAAATGCTGCAAAAATCTAGATCTATGCATTAGAAGACATTAAACAATAGAGAATAAGATTTACTCCATAGATCCAATAGATAAGACAAGAATATATCCAATGAATATTTTTATTAATGGCACTTGGGAGGAAAACACAAGAGGGTGTTCCCTGTTCTCCTCAATGGGATGGGTTCTTGTGAGTCCTCAGCACTTCAGATTTAGAACTTCTCTCTCTTGATGGTGTAGAAAACCCAGACAAAAATGGAAAAGTATGGCTATGATTATGGATCAATAGCCAAACCAAGTGTTGAGATCCAGAGTGATCTTTAAGCAACAAAAGGTGACAAATGAATGGGGAAACCCTTCTATTTATAAAAAAATATTGAGTTAGTCTAGAGATTGGTGCATAATTAAAATATTATTAATCAAATCTATATCCAACTTTTATGGAATATTTTATTATATTTTTTGGAGGGAAAAGGAATTTGACTTGAATCAAATCCCCTTATTTGTAAATAATAAATAAATAAATGATTTATTTATCATTTTAAGGATGTGATTAAGTAATAATAAATAAATAAATGATTTATTTATTATTTTAATGATATGGTTGAGTAATAATCAAATAAATAATGATTTATTTAATTATTTAAGGGCGAATTAGTCATATTTAACAAAGAATATTATTTAAATGAGATTTAAACAATTATTCTTAGAAAATAATAATATAAATAATGATTTATCTAATTAATTTCCTTGTTTTGGGTTAAATATAACCAGAAATATTAATTAAACTATTGTTTAACTAATTATTTCTTGAGGAAAATCAAACAAATGTATATTTATTAAATATTTCCTTATGGGGTTTCCTGTTTAGACCATAAATAGCTTAATAAAGGTGGTTTACTAAGTTATTTTCATAGTGAAAGCAATTTTACTTGGAGTAAAATTGGTCTTACATGATGTACTTGGGTCCATCTAATGATAATAGGTTAGATGATCAAAAAATGGTGTAACAGATTGCCCCCCAGCGTGCGAGCATTAGGAGCTAATCGTATGACCGAAGTACGTTGTAAGAACTCAATCACTAGACATCGAAGTGGAAGTCAAAGAGAGAGAAGTATAAGGTAAACCAAAGTGCTAAAAGAACTAGACCCTGAGGAGGCGACTTGTAGGTGTGACAAGTCCTTTTTATGAGTGAGTACCTGCTATAAGCAGCGGGGGAGGCATACCTATGCCTGCCAAGGAAATAGTACAGATAATACGGTGCTAAAAAAACCACGGAACGCAATAATAAAACATATGCTAGCCTAAACATGAGCCAGATAAATAACACGATAATGAATGCTACATACATATTGTGCCTGGGATAAAAAGCAGGACTTTGTACAATAATATCTGAGTACATGAGATATAAATACAACCCAGATGCCCCTGAAAATAGGAAAGGGCTCTAAAAATCTGATTGATACATGCAAACAAAACGACGTTGCAAGCGGCTAATGCTGACATCATCAAATGTATGGAGCTGCATCAGAGGCTGTGATGAAAAGGTCATCTGAGTGTGTGGGGGGCTACCTATAGGGCCACCCCCTCATGAGGGCTGAGACATCTCACACACACTCGGGAATCATCAATGTCAGTTGCTACATCACTGAACCATCGAGTATACGGATCTCGATCATGCTGAAAGGAGCTGGAGCTGAGAAACAATCAAGTCAAAGGGCAATAAGGAGTCCCTTTTCCTAATCCGAGGCACCAAACCAAAGTGTAAGCTGGAACCAAGGTACACCTCCCTCTAGACCTCCCTTCTGGAATGAATGAGCTGATGTCGACAGAAGGAGGTTCACCATAGGTGAGGCAATAAGGGATCCTCAACTAGGGCATGAGAGAAAATAGTAGAGTGACTGACAGAATGACACCAATGATGATGATGAAATGGGGGGAACTAAGTAGTGAACGGGCGACTTCCCTTGTTAGAGCATAAAGGGCATGGATGACTTGGCAGCGATTGACACAACATCATGAGGGATAGGGGATATTGGGACTGAAGGCCATAATATGCGACACGAGAGAGGGACCAAGCAGTGAATGATGGAGGACTATAGCAGGATGCAAAAGGGGATAGACTCCATGAATGAAATGATGAATCAACTCGAATGCTCTAAACAATGGTGACTTGATGGTGCTGCCACAGATGTAAAGGGTCCAATGGGGACCTTAAAAGAAAGAGTACCAGATGGTAACTCATGACGAAAGTCAACATGAGCATGGAAAAGTATGGAGGCAACATGGTGCCCCCAATACAAGTGTTGCAAATGAAGAAATTTGATTTTTGAGGAAGGGTGAAGTGACGCTTCTTGGAAAAAATGTATCCTGGTGAAGTATTAAATCAAAAAAGCTAATAGATACCCATTTGAGGGCTTGGTGAGATCTTTTCAATGGTATATATGGTTGGTCAAACTGAGCTACAGTTTGGTCGTAGTAAGCGAAAGAAAAATCAAGGGTTTTCTTTTAGTAAGGCATTTTCCTTCCAGATTCACTTATTTGCTGGTGGAGCTGTGGTGAATGTCGTGAGGAGAGGAGGCCTTAAATCTTGCGGCAGTTGTAACGGTTAAACCGACCATTGGAATTTGAGATCTATCAGTTGTAGGTAAGAGGCCTAATCCTACTCTTTCATTTCAGTGGATTGAAAGTTCAGTTTAGGTACCCAGAGCTCATGAACAGGCTAGGTCACACTTTTTGGGGTCTGTTCTGCGACCTGGGTAGTAGGTTCTGGGTAGAAAACTGCAACCTGTCCTAGGAAATGACCTGAATAGTGCGACTTGTCAAAAAAAGGGGTTTTTAGTGTTGTTTTTGGCTAAGATCTAGGATTTTTATGGTTGAGGGGCATAGGTGCCCCCAAGCATGTTGTGGACATGCCAAAATGTATTTAGAAAATGGAAATATAAACACATTTTAATGATGTGGTGCACCATTTGTTTTCGGTAGGGTTACACAGTTTGAGAAAGGAAATAGATGATTACCAATCTCTTTCGGTGCTGCCTATATAAATAAAATGGATTTTAAGTTTCTAGGTTGGCATACATGGTGCCAATACCCCAATGATAGTATTTGGGATAACGAATTGATGTTCTCCCAGAAAACCTATAGGTTGGTCAACCACAATGTCTATGAGACTGGGTTGCTGATGAAAAATGAAGGAATGATAAGGGGTATCATTCCTAGAGTGATCTTGAAGTGATATGGGACTCTAGAAGTTCTTCTAAATGTGGAAGAATAATGGGACTAGAGTCGTCACGACTAGATTCACTAGGAGAGTGTTGAAGAACTGCTTCTACTGGTCTCTCCAATATGAGTGCCTCGCTTACCCAAACATTGGGTGTCAATGTAATGGCCACATGGTGCATGTGGTTCGAATGCATGACTTCGATGTAAGGGGGGTAGATAAAGTCAGGAGTGGTCGCTGCTTCCATAATGTCGTCATCGTAATAGAATATGGGGTGACTGATGGAAGAAAGACCACCTAACGCGACGAAACAACCTTACTCCTCATCATCAGAGGAGAGGTTCGTATGCGCATCGTCACAAGGGGTAGTGGGAGAGTGAGTAGATAAAGGATCTACCGATGTTGAGACTAGGGAGGGGGCTGAAGGGAGGTCAGGAAAAAAATCAGGGGAGGTCTCATCGTGGACTTCCGAACAAGGCCCCTTTATCTCAACATCATAAGGGGAAAATTTAATGGGAGAATCTATGTCCTCGGGTGTTGTCGAAGAAAGATGCGAAAATAAGGGAGCGGGTGACTCATGGTGCTTAGCCTCGAATTGACGTAACGCTTCTAAAGAGGAACGATACTCTTCGAGGCGAGGACACAGGTGAGTGTAATGGCCATGGAAATCACATAAAGCACAAGGGTGATTTTTGCACAATGGTTTGAGTTTCGGGATTGAATTGGGTATAGTGACATATACCTCTACGATATCAGATTCCGGAAAGGACTCATTGACCATGGACTTGAGGTGAGGCAATTCGGGGCAAGTATGGGTGGCATGGTCGACACCGTCACACAAAGCACACTAGATGGTACGCTTTGGAGGCCGAGAGGGGGCAGGGTTTGTCGGGGTAGCCTTATGATTTGATGCCCCCTTGCGAGCTTTGACCTTCTTACCCGAAGCGATCGCAACGGGAGGTGGTTCCTGTTGAGGTGAATGAGGCACTGTTGCAGCGGGAGAAGTCATAGGGACCGGTTGAACCAGGTTCAAAGCAAGATAAGGTTTGGGGTGACCAGGCGGGGTAGCGGCTGGAGGATCGAGGTACCAGACGAGTATCCCAAGGGTTAGGTCAGGAAGAGAGAGGGTGGCCATAACAGGTACCGTGTATACTCCTGGTGGGGGAGCTAGGAAAGGTATCTGACCAAAGGGGTGATGACCAGGCGGGTCGGCTCCAAAATGGTTAAGGCCTGGAGGAACCATTACAGAAGGGTAAAGGGGGTCATGAGTACCAATTGAAGATACAGGGCCAGGAGAAGAAGGTTCAGAAGGCTGATCAGAGGACATCATGAAAATCTGGTAATCAGGGGAAATAGATGGAAGAGGTTGAGTGGCCACCTGTTCTTTAGGTGGTTGGGTAGCCACGAATCCCTGCTGAGGGAAAGGATCGGTAAGCACAACCGGTTGACTAGGTGCATGACTAGGAGGAATGGAAGGAATGACTTGTTGTCCTCTCAATGTTGCTTGAGACTCCCATAACTGTCGCATTTGTGGTAGAAGGGGACAATCATGTGTATAATGACCATAAACACCACAACACGAATACGACTTGTTTGTACGAAGAGGCCTGTTCTGCTTGGGCTGAGGGCCTTGTTGCTGGTTTGTAGTGTTAGGAGCATTACCTTGATTAGGTCCATGATTACCAGAGGCAGCTTTATTTTGATTTCCTTTCCTCTTCCTTTTTGAGGGAGGAGGATTAGTCATGCCCTGTTGTGCGTACACCTGCCCTGGAGGGGGTGGTGGTTGCTGCTGCGGGGGTTGAGAAAGTAAGGGAGGAGGAGGTGCTAATGCTGGAGGAGCTGGAGCACCAGGCTGTGAATACAGATAGTAAGGAGGTTGGGTAGCAGTGTGGTAAACAGGAGGTTGGGCAAAAGGAGGAGGCATGCCGTATCCTGGATACGTGCTACCAGGAGGGAGAAAAGTGTTGGAGGTGCTGGCCCTGCCCTGAGAGAAACCATAGCCCATGGGAGGTTGAGAATACAGATTAAAGAGAGCTCCAACGATACCGTCGGTGGCGTGAGATGTCCCCGGTGCGTTGGCACCACCAGGTCTAGGAAGATCAGGTAGAACAGTATAAACATAACCCGACTGAGCATAGATCAGGTCATATTTTAATGCAATTTGGAGAGAGGCTTCTTCGGTTTGAGGAAAGTGCGATGCGACATCTTTCCCAATGGGCAGCAAGAGAGTCCTAAGGAACCAATCCATATAGACACGGTCTTCGAAGGGAGGGGCTCGACATAGGCTTTTTCTTCTCCTCCATTCCTGAACATGGTCGGATAGGCGGGTCATAGATGATTGACAGAAGGAGGTTAAGAGCTTGGTCCCAGTGTCATAACGGAGGGGGAGATGGAAATAAGACAAAAATTCCCAGGCAAGAGTTGCAAAGGTGGTATGAGAGGAATGGGTCTGATCAACATACCACTTAGAAGCTTCACTAGTAAGCGTTTGTTGGAATAACCGAAGACGGATAGAGTCATAGGTAATGGAATTGGACAAACACCACATGTGGAAAGACCTAATATGATTTGAGGGATCTTGTCCAGCAAGACCTTCAAACTTTGGGATGTCTGAAGGGAGATTTGTTGGCATAGCAGGCCAACTACCATCATGGTGTATAGGGTCGTTTATCAACTGGTCGAAGTTGGGGAGGCTGAGGCCTGCCATGAAAGGGAGCAAGGGTGCAACCAAGGTAGTGTCCGTGGCGGTCCCACTAGTGATATTTCCGATGGGAGGGCTAGGGTTACCACCAGCATTAGGTCCTACACCAGACATAGTGAAGGTGTCAGGGGGAGAACTAGAGGTGGGACAAGAAGGAGAACCCAAAGGACCAGAAGAAGAGTTGGTGTGTGGACTCAGTAGGGGGCTAACTCAAACTCTATGTGGGGAGTGAGTCTTCCAACCAAAAACCGAGGATGAAGGCCAAGAAGTCTCCGGGATAAATGCCTTGGTGGCACAATGGTGACAACACAAACACAGCACAAGGGAAAAAGATACCAACAAGGGCAGAGAGGTGCAAGATCAAGTGATTACAATGTTGAAACAAGGGCAAAGAGGTGCAGGATCAAATGATTTCAATGTTTTAGAGTATTTTCTTGGCGGTGTTAACCAAGCCCTTTTTCACTTAGGGTGTGTGTGTAAAAGTGTGTAAATTTTAATTTTTAAACCCAGACATTTGTAGAGAAAAGAAAAAATGTGTTGTAGAGCTATGAATAAACCAACAAATGACAGTATATAGGCTTGCAAAATAGAAAATAAATAGCTAACAATGCAATAATCTAAACCCAAGGAGGCGGATCTCTCAAAAATTAGTCTATAAGTGAGAAAAAAAACTAATTTAAACACACTAAAAAAGGCTAATAGATCTTGGGTCAAGAGGGACAGAGATCTAAAAGAGAAAATTTGATGGAAAGTGGTGCAGAAAACAACAGCAAATCAGAGGAAAATTGCTGTAAAAAGAGGTGGTGAAAGGCTATCTCCAGGAGGAAAGCGGAGTGCCCCCTAATGGAAAACCCAAAAAAAGCTAAATGGGAAGATTTGGATGGATAACAAGCCGATCTGAAGTGGATCTGAAGATGAGGTATCAGATCTGAAAAAATGGCTGAAGACTCTGAAATTTCAGACAACCTGCAACAACAAACACTCTTCCACAAAACGTGGAGGGTAATGAAGCCCTAGGGGGATATGTTCCCACTTAGTTGAGAAAAACAGAACAAGTACAGGTCCAAAATGGGCAGAGATGGAGGTCAGACAACCCTGAACAGAGGCTCAGCAAAACCCAGAAAACTTTCAAAAAAATCCCTGCAGAAAGTCCAAGTCGCATTTTTTGGCCTGTTTTTAGCAGAGGTCACACTTTTTGGGTTGTAAAGTGCGCCCTAGAGGTCCAAGTCACAGGTTTTGGGCAAAAAAGTGCAAACCGCACTTCCGACACTCTCGGCGGTAGGTTTCAGAAAAATGTGTCGTCTCAGCTACGGCTGATGTCTGTCACCTGCGCAATGGGTCTGAAAACACACGGAAGTTAGAATTTTTATCGTTTTAGGGTTTTATGGATTAAAAAAAACATCAAGAATAAGAAAAAAAGGGGGCTGAAGAGCAATCCTAGGGTTTGAAGTAGCTGGATATGCAAGGATCAGAAAAATGACAGCAGTCGTAAAGGTAAACCCGTGTGGAGTCGCTAGTTGTTAGTATGAATCTTTATTCGAAGTGTATGAAAAAATACCACTTTAGCTACGCATAACTTATAGCCCTAACAACATAAATGACTGCTAATATCTTTAGATCTGAAATTAGATGATCAAGACAAATGCTGCAAAAATCTAGATCTATGCATTAGAAGACATTAAACAGTAGAGAATAAGATTTACTCCATAGATCCAATAGACAAGACAAGAATATATCCAATGAATATTTTTATTAATGGCACTTGGAAGGAAAACACAAGAGGGTGTTCCCTATTCTCCTCAATGGGATGGGTTCTTGTGAGTCCTCAACACTTCAGATTTAGAACTTCTCTCTCTTGATGGTGTAGAAAACCCAGCCAAAAATGGAAAAGTATGGCTATGATTATGGATCAATAGCCAAACCAAGTGTTGAGATCCAAAGTGATCTTTAGGCAACAAAAGGTGACAAATGAATGGGAAAACCCTTCTATTTATAACAAAATATTGAGTTAGTCTAGAGATTGGTGCATAATTAAAAAATTATTAACCAAATCTAGATCCAACTTTTATGGAATATTTTATTATATTTTTTGGAGGGAAGAGGAATTTGACTTGAGTCAAATCCCCTTATTTGTAAATAATAAATAAATAAATGATTTATTTATCATTTTAAGGATGTGATTAAGTAATAATAAATAAATAAATGATTTATTTATTATTTTAAGGATATGGTTGAGTAATAATCAAATAAATAATGATTTTTTAAATTATTTAAGGGTGAATTAGTCATATTTAACAAAGAATATTATTTAAATGAGATTTAAACAATTATTCTTAGAAAATAATAAGATAATTAATGATTTATCTAATTAATTTCCTTTTTTTGGGTTAAATATAACTAGAAATATTAATTAAACTGCTATTTAACTAATTATTTCTTGAGGAAAATCAAACAAATGCATATTTATTTAATATTTCCTTATGGGGTTTCCTGTTTAGACCATAAACAACTTAATAAAGGTGGTTTACTAAGTTATTTTCATAGTTAAAGCAATTTTACTTGGAGTAAAATTGGTCTTACATGATGTACTTGGGTCCACCTAATGATAATAGGTTAGATGACCAAAAAATGGTGTAACAATGAGGCACTCATCCTAGTCTTACAAAGAGCCATTAACCTCAATGTTGCATCCTTAAAAGAATTAGGTGATTTAGAAATTGTGGTGTGACAAGTACATGACACCATACATTGTTTTTTACCTCATCTAAAGAGTAACCAACAGGAGGTATGGCGTTTAAATTCGCATTTCCAAGGTTTTAATACTATTTGCTTTCCAAGAGTGCATAACGCAACTGCAGATGCATTAACAAATGATGTTGCTATGTTGTCACCATTAAGGGATGAATTTTATATATAAATCATTTATAAACCATCGGTCCCTGATAACATCACTAAATTACATATTTTTAATGATGACCATTAGATACTGTGCTTCATGGAAAACTTTAATGTGTTCAAGGACACAATGATTAATGAGGATGAGCACGAAAAGGCACTACAAGATGTAGCAACCTCAAGTAAAGGAAATTTCATCCCAAAGGGTGTGGTATCTTTAGAGAAACTTTATGACCTACAAAATCACTTTTGGGACCTGTTAATGCCAAAACCCATGGTCTCATGTTGTCGCACAAACATACTAACTTGGAAACAAAAAAAGATTCGAAATATGTCAACCTTGGTACTTTTTGTACACCACAAGAGAGGCAAGCCTTTATCTGCTTATTCAAGTACTACCAAGATGTGTTCACATGGACATATGATGAGCTAAAAACTTATCACATGTGAATCATCATGTTGATCAGTGGTTGTCATTGATGTCAGCGCAAGCAGCACCAGGGGCTACCCCAATATTGCATGGGAATTTTGACCTACCAAATTAATATATTCTTGGTCATGAATTCTTTTGATTGTTTCTACTTGTCTAGATGTTTCCGTTGATATATGGCATGCCATGTAATCCTTCACGGTTTGCGAGATATTCATGTTTGAATTTTGTACCCCCAGTTAGTGGGCTAAAACCCCATGGGGTTGTGGCATGGGTCATTGAAAAGTCATAATTAATTTTTTTAATATCCTAAAATCCCTCCCATGTACACTTGTTGAAGCCCCTCTCAACCTAAGAATTTATATAAATTGTGATCCTCATATCCTCCTTATGCAAGGGATTTCGCCATCTGAAACAAGTCATCGTGGAATTTGGAATTTGTGCTCTAACATTTTTTCTACGAATGTTAAGAAGCTGAAATTTTTATGAGGCGAAGCCGAAAGCCTGAGGAAGCTCCTGTGAAAATTTTGGATCAAGGTGCACAATATTTTCGGAGATATGATCTGTGGAAGTCAATGTTTTTGCAGGCTCCTAAAATTCATCTCAAATAAGTGACATTGGGAAAATCGTCATAACTCTCTCTCTGAGTATCGGATTGGAATTCCGTAAAAAGTGGTAGATAGTGAAAAACATTTAGGTTTCTCTCTATCAATTTCAGAGCTGAATGAAGAAATAGTGACACGTGGCACACCGTACAAGTTCTCTCTACTGAAACAGTCCATAATTAGCGCATTGTGAGAGATTGGGCATAACTCTCACTTGAAGAATCCAAATTGGGTCAGGCCTGTGGCATTGGAAAGACAACGAATAGGACTACTACAAGAATGAAAATCAGATATTGGGGATCTGAAATAACAGAGATACACCAGATTCAATATCGAGCTCCTAGAAGGAAAGAAAAATCTAAATCATGTGTTTTCAAGGGCTGCAAAGGACTAGAATTTCTAGGGCAGCAAAGCAAAGCAAGGTGCAGAAGAGGGTAGCAAGACAAGAGCAGCAACAATGGTGCAGAACAGAAACAAGAAGTTCATCACATGAAGTCTTCAAGTGGGTAGCACTGCATACAGTCACTGTAAAGGTATCATTGTACTAAGTCATTTTAAATACATTATTGTAAAAATTGTTCAAGTGTATATCTGCCAAGAGTTGAAGAGGTAGTGTCAGGAGGTCTAGGATAATCATTAGGTGGTTTTGTCCTAGTTGGGGTTATGTTCTATTGTTTCTTCTTCTTCTACATCATTCTATATCATTGTAAAGTGGACCATTTTCCCTTGTACGAGAGTCCATTCTTCTTTTATTCTTCTATAGGGTGGTAGGCTGGTGCTAGGGTGAGTTGTAGCTCATTGGGTGTTGGGGCATCTGTTCATTTGACTACTGAAGAATCTCGGGCGTTGGAGCATCCATCCAGTGGGAGCTGGAGAAGAATTCTTTTCTCAATTCTAGGAAGTTGGAGCTTTATTTTCAATTGGAGTTGAATATTAAAGAATTATTAGAAAAGCATTAGGTGGTTTTTGTCATGGAGTGAGTTTCCACCTTAAAAACTGTGTGCATTTGTGTTCCTTTTGTTTGCTGCTATCATTTTACAAACGCTGATAATAATTGAATATTAAATAATGCTCTAATTGAAAGGAATACTGATTCACCCCCCCTCTCAGTATTTCCAACAATTGGTATCAGAGCTTGGTTCCTTCAATAGCAGTTTAACAGCTGGAAGGAGGTCATGGAGCATACCAAGAATGGTGTACCTATGTTTAATGAAAATAATTATGCACTGTGGAAAGGAAGAATGGAGGTCTATCTCTTGACGCAAGGTTACGAAGTATGGGACACTGTTCAAAATGGATTTACATCACCGCAGATGAACAAGGTAAGAAGAATTTGGTAAATGATGCAAAGGAAAAGAATATTATTATTAGTGGAATTATTGAATCTACTTATCATAAGGTGTTGGGTTGTAAAACTGCCAAAAATATATGGGAAAAGCTTGATAATATATATGCAGGCGACTCAAATGTTAAAGAAGCAAAGCTTCAAATCTATAGAGAAAAATTTGAGCAACTCAAAATGAAAGAAGATTGCAACATCGCTGCATACTTCCAATACGTTGATGAAATAACCAATACTTTGGAAGGATTGGGAGAGCTAGTTGACGAGAAGACTATTATACGAAATATTCTTAGAATGTTACCAGGGAGATTCAACCCAAAGGTATCAATCTTAGAATACAGTGCAAATCTGGACAAACTCAGCAAAGAGGAAGTACATGGAGTTCTCATAGCATATGAAATGAGACTTGATGAAGAAGAGGGTACTTTGCATCTAGAAACTGCGTTTTTTGCATCTAAGAAAACCAATAAGGAAAAACAACCTTCAATTGAAAAGACATGCACCTGCAAGTGTGAAGAAAAGGGAGATGATGAAGAAGGTCTCTCAGATAAAGAATATGCTTACTTTACGAGAAAAATAAAAATTGGTAAGAGAAAAATCAAAGGTAAACTTCCATTGATATGTTTTGGCTGTGGTGAGGCTGGGACTTTCGCATCAAAATGTCCGAACATAAGTGATGGCAACTCAAAAGGAAAGAAAGGCTTCTATAAATTCAACAAGCAAGGATCCAAAAGGAACTTTCTCTCTAAAGAAGATAGCTCATCATCCGATGAAGACAATGACAACGAAGAAGAACCCAATGAGAGAGTATTGTTTATGGCCAAGCACAATAAACAATAGGTATCAAACAATGAAGAAGAAGGATTGACCATAGAAGCATTTTCTAAGGATGCAATCAAACTTATAAAAGAGCTCAAGGCAGAGAAGATCCATTCCAATACTCCTGAAGAACAAGTTCAACGTATCAAAATTGAAGTTGAAGAACACAAATGCATTGAAGAGTCACTTCAAAAGAAGTTGGAAGAAAGCAACCAAGAAAAGGAAGAATTAGAAGCTGAAGTAGTCTCGTTGCGTAAGGAAGTGAAGAAAGGAAAAACTATCCAAAACTATGCCAACAGCTCAAGGGAATTGGAAGAACTCATCAACAATCAACGATCTTACAATGACAGAACTGGGATCAGTTACAAAGAAGAAGAAGCAGGACCTTCTACAACAAAATACAATGAACCTATGAGATCTGACATGCATGTAGACTTCATTTGACAAGATTCGCAAGAACAACCTTGGAAGACAATTCCTCGATGAAGATTTCCATCCAGGTACCAACATATTTTTTATGGCTACTGTTATTCATGTGGAAAATTTTGTCATAAAGCTTCAAAATGTCGCACATACCCTAGGAACGAATACAATTTCAAGAGATCTATCAAATATGAACCTCCCAGGGCTCAGTGAAACATCAATATATTTTAACATTTAAGAAATAATATTGACTATTACAAATGTCGAAACTTTGGACACATAGCGAGATACTACAGACTTGAAAATCCTCCAGAAGAATCTTCAAAGCCACAGAATGAATGAACATGGAAGAAGAAGAAGACTGATAATTGTGCTCTTTCTCTCAAGGCTCAAAACAAAAAAGATGTGTGGTATGTTGATAGCAGTTACTCAATGCATATGACTGGAGATAGAAATAAATTTGTATCTTTGAAAGAGAAGAAGGATGGAACTGTGTCCTTTGGAAATGATGGATCTTCAAATGTTATAGGATCAGGTACTGTCACTCTCAGAAGCAAAGATGCTCTAGCCAAGAACGTTCTATTGGTTGAAAACATGAATCACAATTTGCTCAGTGTTGGACAAATGTGTGATCAAGGACACACAATACTATTCAACTCCACAAAATGTGAAATCAGGAAAGGCAGGTATGGTGAAATTGTGGCTACAACAAGTCAAGCTCCAAACAACATATATGTTATGGATGAAGCAACTAAAGCACGTCTAATAGCTAAAGAGGATGATATAATATTTGGTAGCAATGATGATCGACTAAGTAAGAAGTTTGCTACAAAGATGCAAAGTGATTTCGAGATGTCTTTACTTGGTGAGCTGACATACTTCTTAGGGCTTCAAATATATCAACAAGAGAAAGGAATATTTATATGTCAAACCAAGTACATCAAGGAAATGCTCAAGAAATTTAAAATGGAAGATTGCAAACCCACCCTTACTCCAATGGTAACAGGTTGCAAATTGATCATAGACGACTCATCTAAGGATGTGGATCAAAGGTTGTACAGATCTATGATTGGTAGTATTCTATTTGTAACAGCCTCCTGGCTAGATGTTATGCAAGCAGTTGGACAAGTAGCAAGATTCCAAGTAGAACCAAAATAATCACATATTATTGCCATCAAAAGAAATCTTCGATATCTAAAGGGAACAACAGAATATGGCTTGTGGTATCCCAAGGGTAACAATCTCATTATTCATTCTTTTACAGATGCAGATTAGGCAGGAAGTGTTGATGATCATGAGAGTACTGCTGAAGCATTGGAATATCTTCGCCAGAAGCTTGGGATTCTCCCAAGTTCTCATTAGATTTTCCTTATTCAGAATATAAAGGGGAAGTTGAAGTGTGTACAGGTCTGCAGGATGGTTGTGTGTCAGGGGGAGTTACCCTTTTCCATTGATGTCAAAGGGGGAGAGAATCTTGTAGGAATAGGTGTCATGATCGCAGGGGGAGTACTTGTGTTGGCATTAATGCCAATGGGGGAGATTTTTGATCAGCGATTGTCATTGATTTCAACCCAAGCAGCACCTGGGGCTACCCCAATATTGCATGGGAATTTTGACCTACCAAATTAATATATTATGGGTCAAGAATTATTTTTATTTTTTCTACTTGTCGAGATGTTTCCGTTGATATATGGCACGCCATGTAATTCTTCACGGTTTGAGAGATATTCATGTTTGAAGTTTGTACCCCCAGTTAGTGGGCTAAAAACCCATGGGGTTGTGGCATGGGTAATTGAAAAGTCATAATTAATTTTTTTTAAGATCCTAAAATCCCTCCCACATTCACTTTTTTAAGCCCCTCTCAACCTAAGCATTTATATAAATTGTGCTCCTCATATCCTCCTTATGCAAGGGATTTCGCCATCTGAAACAGGTCATTATGGAATTTGTGCTCTAACTTTGTTTCTACGAAGGTTCAAAAGCTGAAATTTTTATGAGGGGAAGCTGAAATCCTAGGAAGTTCCTGTGAAATTTTAGATCAATTTGTGCAATATTTTCGGAGATATGATCTGTGTAAGTCAGTATTTTTGCAGGCTCCTGAAATTCATCTCAAATAAGTGACCTTGGGAAAATCGTCATAACTCTCTCTCTGAGTATCGGATTGGAATTCCATAAAAAATGGCAGATATTTCATGGAATTTAGTTTTCCCTCTATCAATTTCAGAGCCGAATGAATAAATCGTGACACATGGAACACCACACAAGTTTTCTCTATTGAAACATTCCATAATTAGGGCATTGTGAGAGATTGGGGATAACTCTCCCTTGAAGAATCCAAATTGGATCAGACCTGTGGCATTGGAAAGATGACTCAGATGAATACTATAGGACCGAAAATTAGATATTAGGGTTCTGAAATAAAAGAGATACACCAAATTAAATATCGAGCTCCTAGAAGGAAAGAAAAAGCTAGATCATGTGTGGTCAAGGGCTGCAAAGGACTAGACTTTCTAGGGCAGCAAACCAAAGCAAGGTGCAGCAGAGGGTAGCATGACAAGAGCAGAAACCAAGGTACAGAACAGCAGCAAGAAGTTCATCACATGAATTCTTCAAGTGGGCAGCACTGCGTAAAGTCATTGTAAAGGTATCATTGTATTAAGTCATTGTAAATACATTATTGTAAAAAAATTTCTAGTGTCTATCTACCAAGAGTTGAAGAGGTAGTGTCGAGAGGTCTAGGATCATCATTAGGTGGTTGTGTCATAGTTGAGGTTATCATCTAGTGTGTCTTCTTCTTCTACATCATTCTATATCATTGTAAAGTGGACCATTTTCCCTTGTACAGGAGTCCATTCTTCTTTTATTCTTCCATAGGGTGGTAGGGTGGTGCTCGGGTGAGTTGTAGCTCATTGGGTGTTGGGGCATCCATTCAGTTGACTACTGAAGAATCTCGGGAATTGGAGCGTCCATCTAGTGGGAGCTGGAGAAGAACACTTTTCTATATTCTAGGAATTTGGAGCTTTATTTTCAATTAGAGTTGAATATTAAAGAATTATTAGAAAAGCATTAGGTGGTTTTTGTCCCGGAGTGGGTTTCCACCTTAAAAACTGTGTGCATTTGTGTTCCTTTTGTTTGCTGTTATCATTGTAAAAACACTGATAATAAATGAAGATTAAATAATGCTCTAATTGAAAGGAATACTAATTCACCCCCCCTCTCAGTATTTACAACACATCCAAGATGGGATACCAAGAAAAGAAGGGGCCAAGAGATTTCAACAATTTCTGAGAAAAGTACATCTAATGCTTGAACCCCACATTCAGAAAGAGTTAAAGAAGTTGTTGGATGATCAAATCATATACAAAGTTAAACATTCTACCTCGGTGTCAAATTTGGTCCCTCTCAGAAATAGTTTGGGTAGGTTTGTCTGTGCATTGATTTACAAAATCTCAATCGTGCCTCAGACAAGGATAATTACCACGTGTCGTCTATGGAATTAAAAAAAAAAAAACATCGGGGTCTAAAATTTTTTCTTTACTCAACGAATATTCAACCTAAAACCATGTTCTCTTCTCAGAACCTGACAGACTCAAGACCACATTCTGAATGAAGTGGGGTAGGTTCGCATTTAAGGGAATTCCATTTGGGTTGGTCAATGTTGGTGCAACCTTTCAACAATCTATGTACATCACATTATTCAGATTGATTGGGCAGTGCATAGTGGTCTATCTTGATGAAGTGATTGAGTTTTACAAACATGGGTCAGATCATGTACGCCACCTAAAGAAAATTTTCTAGCGATGTCGCAAGTATGGGACATCACTGAATCCTAAGAAAAGGATTTTCACATTAAACAAGAGTATTCTCTTGGGCCACATTATTGCTAAAAGTGGGATTAATGTAGACCCATATAGGGTTAGAATAATCACATAGATTCCCTTCCCAGTAAACATGAAGGCCATGTCGTCCTTCCTAGGGAATATCAACTTCCTCCGCAAGTTCATTTCCGATTATGCTCAGATTGTAAAACCAATACAAGAGATGGTGATGAAGGATGCTATTTAGAAGTGGGATAAAAGGGAAAAGGATGTGTTTTCTCGTATAAAAAAAACTATTAAAGAAGAACCCAAACTATACAACTCATATTTCAACAAACATGTTTTTCTCTACACCTTTTCTTCCGACACATCTCTTTCCATATTACTCACACAAAAATATGACCTGAACAATGAGAAAACAATTTATTTCATGAGCGCAAGTCTACAAGGACCTTAACTAAACTACCCCACAATAAACAAAAAAAATTATGTAGTTTATAAGGCAGTTAAGCACTTTCAACCCTATTTATTGAAGAATCATTTCATTATCTTTGTTCCACACCCAATAGTCATATCACTTCTTTTTCAACAAGAGCTTGGTGAAAGGGGAGAAAATTTGATGAATGGTTTGCAAGAATATGATCTAGAAATAAAACCAGTTTACATGATCAAGGGCTAGGTCCATTGTTGACTAGCAGTAGAAGCAATGGATGCAAAATAAGAAGAAGGTCCTCCAGGATGGGAGAAAGAAATTGAGATTTACACCATTGAGCAAGCCTCCCCCACTACTAGCAAAAATCCTTGGTACGCGAACGCGCATCAATACCTTGAGCACGACACGATGCCCTCCCATTTTTTCACAAAAAATAATAGGGAACTAAGGATTGAATCATTATCTTACCAGTTGGTGCATGGGGTTCTTTTTAGAAAACACCATAATAGAGTATTACTCATATGTTTAGATGAACATGATTCAGAAAAGGTATTCTGTGATCCCCACGATGGACCGGTCGGGGGAAGCTTTGTGGGAAACACAACAATGCAAAAAAGCATGTAGGTCAATTTCTACTGACCCGCACTATTTAAATATGCTCATTCTTATGTCCACAAATGTATGGTATGTCAAAGTGTGCTGGCAGAAACAAGAGGTCAACCACCCCATTGCAGCCTATTGTAGTGGAAGAACCATTTCAATAGTTGGGCTTGGATATTTGTAATATTCCCAATTTTCCACAAGATAATTGGAATATTAGAGTTCTTAAATTTCGTAATTAATTAAGTAAATAAGAGGGTGGAGGGACCCACAAACCCCTTAGATGAATAAAATCCACTTTTGATATGTGTATGTGGATATTTTAGATCTAGATCTACATTATGGAGTAGTGGAGCAGCTTCTTAAATGAAGGAACAGTGGAGATCATGGATCTTTAATGTAAAATCATGAGGATCTTGGAGGAGGTCAACTAAGATCATAGTGCATTCAAAGTAAAATCATAAAGCACTTATGATGAGATAGTGGAGGAAGTGGTGCATCTAATGCACACATGATGGAGAGAGTGGGAATTAAATGCAGGCATAAATGATGGAGATCATGGAGAGACAACGCAGTCTTCATGGAGGCTAGTGACCACATGTACAACACAGTTATGAGGTGGGCCAGGGCTATGGTAGGCTCAAAATCTATATAATGAAGATGAAGGCACAATAGAAGGCAGGATTTAAATTATTATTTTTGATCTGTTTAGATCTATATTTGTCATGTGACATTTCTATGCATGCTTATGCTGTTTAGCTAAGTCTATATTGTTGTTTAGCACAGGGTGTTTCCAAGCAGAAATCCCACCCTTACCCACGGGGGCCTTCAAGTTCCTACTCTGGGAATGTTTCTATTGGGCTTTATTCATCATCCAACATTGGTGCCATCTTCAGCCATAGTCATATGTGCTTCCAGCTACAGGAATAACACAATTCCTTCTCAAGGGTTTGAGAGGTGGTGGTTGTTCTTAGAATTTAAAATAAGAAACCAATGGAGGATTCATCCTTTCACCTTGTGCTTCATGTTTAGCCTTTCAGGAGAAGCAGATCTATATCTGTCATTCAGGCCATTGTATTTTACCTCCATGCAGTAGTGGTCCCTTCAAGGATTGTGCATTCCAGTCCTGTAGATCCAAAGGAGGAAGGAAGCTTCTAGTATTTCAGCTAGAAATCCTGTGGGGGACCATATCCTCACCTTGTATTCAATGTTTCCATCATTCCAGAGATGATTTGAATTATCTTGCAATAGGCTTGAGCCTCTCGCTCCTTGAAAATGTATTTTTCTAAAGCTGTTGAGTATTCAACAACCACATTCAGTGGAGAAGGAAAGAGAAACTAGATCCTGAGCTTTTAGCCCAAGAATCTAGTGAAGGGATCAACCCTTCTTGCATTGAGCTGATTGTATATTATTGCAACTATCTATTCTTCAGTTCATGTATCAGATCTACATACCCAGTAGTTGACATGTGAAAGCCCTAAGAGGGTGATTTTCTTAGATTTATAGATCTGGAAAATCCTTTCCGGGTTATCTTGGGTATCCATCATAGAGCTTGGATCTATATTTTTAGCATCATCGGAGCTCCAGAACGGCCTAGATCTACATTATATATTTTGCTGGAAGTTGTAGTCCCAACAGTTGCAACATGGACAATGCAATTTTCCTTCCTTCATTCCATTAGCTACGCAATCCCTCTTGTGGGATCATTTCAGGTTCATTCTAGACCATCTCTTTGGCCTGAGCGTCTCATATATTGAGCACTACTATATTGTTCATTCCACCTCCATATTAATAAAATGGCTCATTTATTCGATAAATTTTGATGGTGTATTTAGATTTATTGTTTACTTTTCTGCAGCTCTTATATTTTTTTTCTGTATTACTACATTCTCCCTTTTGGGATATTACAGTGGTATCAGAGCATGATCTTTGGCTCATCTTGTGGACACTTCATCTTTTGCATCAAAAGAAGAAGCAGATAGTAGAGATCTATCATGAAGGAGGACTACAGTTTTTCCACTCTTCTCTTTAGATCCCTACAAGATCTCTCCAAGGAGGTTAATTAAATAAAGAGATAAAGGCAAAGGAAGGATCCAAGAAGAAGATTGGATGAGGAAGGTCCCAACACTTCCTATCAACATGAGAAGCAAACAGAGAAGCAAAGAGATTCACATCATTCTACTAGATCCACTTTCTTTGATAAGAGAGAGGACTAGTCTGAATATGAAGGAGACTTGGGGCATGAGACCCTAAGTAGATATATGTCTGAGTACAAAGCAGAGCCCAGAGCTCTCAAGGAGAATCTAACACTCCAACAGTTCTTACAACTCAAAGAGGAAAGGAGATCCCGAAGTAGCAATAGAAGAAAGAGTCACAAATTCTTCTTGCCTACATTTGATGGGTCTCCCACTAGCACATTGAGGGATTGGAGGGAAGAGTTAGCTACCTTATTTATGAAATAACCTATAGTAGAAAGAGCGGTTGTGGATTTTTCAGCCCTCCACCTAGAAGGTGAAGCAAGATATTGGTGGTTCAGTCACTTGTCACACACGAGAGTGTCTTCTTATGCATATTTCATTCAAAGACTAAAGAAGAAATTTGGTAGAAAGAAATTGGAGACATCTCACATAGTGACATCTCCAATCATTGAGGAGATAGTACATGAAGAACCCAAGAAATATGTCCTCATTATCACTAAGGAGGAGGAGCCTCTACCACCACCACTAGCTACAAATTTACTTACATCAGGAGGAAGATCACTTGAATTTTTGTAAGATGGTCTTGAGTTCTTGAGATTTGGAGCCCCATGCATGATTCATGAGATGCATAAGGAAGAGGCAGATACCAATGCTGGTACAATAGAAGAGCATCCATCACCATTACCAATAGTTGGAAAGACCATTGCACCGGTTGGAGGAACTCTTGTAGATGTGTAAGATGTTCTCGAGATTCATCTTATCCAAGGTTTGCATATAATTTCTTCTCATATTATTTCAGTACTTCATATTGAGATATGTGAGGCTATGCCATCAGGGAAAGTGCATAACCAAGGATTAGAGCACCTTACTAATTTGGAGTAGCAAATTATCACTGCACAGAGGACCCTTGATTTGATCAAGGAGAAGATGTATTGCTGTCCCAGTTTGTCATGGTTGAGCTACACCCAACACTTTTCATTGAAGTGTGGAGTTGTAGAATATGGGAGGAGCATAGTCCTATTCAGTACAGTTCCAAACTATGAGTTTAGCAATGTATGTGGCCATGAGACAACACATGTATCACCATGCAGATCTACATCGATGTCACTTAGCAACGATGATGATGATGAGAGGGCCCCATTATTCTTGGAGCATTATGAAGGTAGCTTCACTCATGAATCACTAGAGGGGAAAATGATAGATGGTAGACATCTTGTGATGGAGAGCACTTTCCATTATCAAGATGAAGTTTCCTTGATGAGCATCTCACAGCTCAAAGAGGGATCTCTACCTACAGCATGTATGGAGCCTTATGTGTTCCAATGGGCCATTGATGAGAGGATCTCATGGAGAGATATCAAAGCAGGTGCACTTCAACATTTCATGGTGTGGAAAGATATTTAGTTAGAGGATGTTGGTATTCTACATGGGGAGGATACCAAGATTGAGCTTGGCATGATTCACATTCACATTAGGATGAATGGATCCAGATGAGGGGCAGGAGGTTGCCTACTTTCCTATGGATCTATGATACCAGGCAGCAAGAAGCATGGTTGCGCTGGTTGCTTTTGGGTGAGTATGGATACTACCCAACATCTCACATTTCTAGGATCCATGCCATGTATATCACTGATGACATGCAACAACAGGAGGCATGGATGCATTGGTTGTTGATGAGAGAGTTTGGACATCTCATGATATATCTTATGTCCATGTATTTTCTTTTGTTTGGGATATATCTCATGTTCATGTATGTATTTGGGTTTGGGAAAAAACATAGCTTTCACATGATGTGGCATAAGGGAGCTTATTTGTATTGTTCTGATGAGACATTCCACATGTCCATTAATATCTTGCTTCTCCATGACTTGCATCATGATGATGTAATGAGGCAGCAAGAATCCTTGTTGCTTTGGTTACTATTGGGAGAGTATGCGTTGATTTCTTCCCATACAATGCATGACATTGATGGAGGATGAAAACATGAGGCCTTACAATGTTGGATTCTGTTGAGGGATTTTGTTCATTGTACTTGGTATGATGATGATGTGATGAGGCAGCAAGATGCATTGCTGTGGTGGCTTCTCTTGAGAGAATATGGCCACTACATTTGGTACAATGATGATGTGGGGTGGTAGAAAGAGGCATTGTTGCAGTAGCTTCTTTTGAGAGAGTATGGCTCTCACATTTATATTGATGCTGATTTGGCATGGCAGCAAGAAGCATTGTTGTGGTTGCTTCTATTGAGAGAGTATGGCTCTCTTACTTAGTTTCATGATAATCTAGCTTGGCAGCAGAAGGCTTTGCTGCGGTGGTTGTTATTGGGAGAATATGGTTTGACATTGTTCATGTTTATCCATATGTCTCTAATTCTTGTCTTTCACTATGTTGATGTTATGTTTGGATCCTACATGGCCAACAGGGCTAATGATGAGAGCATTTATAAATGCAATCTACTCTATGTATCATGGGTTGGAGAGATAGTTCATGAGTTGAGACTTTCCACTTTGGGGAGGAACCACTTCATTTCATGTATCTCATGTATAGAGGAGATATTTGGACATCATATGGTTGCCACTTGGAGATTCATTGATGAAGAGAGGCATCTAACTTTTCAGTTGGAGGCCATTCTAGACATTCTAGAGAGGAAGCTTTGGAGATGGGCATGCATTACACATTGTGGCAGATGGGAAGGCCTTCCATATGAGGATGCCATTTGGAGGGAGGATTTTTTCTGTAGCATCTGCTTTTGCAGTTTCTTGAGGACAAACAACATTTTTGCATGGAGGACTGTAATATTCCCAATTTTTCACAAGATAATTGGAATATTAGAGTTCTTAATTTTCCTAATTAATTAAGTAAATAAGAGGGTGGAGGGACCCACAAAACCCATAGAACAATAAAATCCACTTCTGATATGTGTATGTGGATATTTTAGATCTAGATCTACATTATGGAGTAGTGGAGTAGCTTGTTAAATGAAGGAAGAGTGGAGATCATGGATCTTTAATGTAAAATCATGAGGATCTTGGAGGAGGTCAACTGAGATCATAGTGCATTCAAAGTAAGATCATAAAGCACTTATGACGAGATAGTGGAGGAAGTGGTGCATCTAATGCACACATGATGGAGAGAGTGGGAATTAAATGCAGGCATGATGGAGATCATGGAGAGACAACGCAGTCTTCATGGAGGCTAGTGGCCACATGTGCAATGTAGTTATGAGGTGGGCCAGTGCTATGGACATCTCACAATCTATATAATGAAGATGGAGGCACAATAGAAGGCGAGCTTTAGATTATTATTTCTGATCTGTTTAGATCTATATTTTTCATGTGACATTTCTATGCACGCTTATGCTGTTTCACTAAGTCTGTAGTGTTTTTTAGCACAGGGTGTTTCAGAGTGGAAATCCCACCCTTACCCACGGGGGACTTAGAGTGTCTACTCTGGGAATGTTTCTATTGGGCTTTATTCATCATCCGGCATTGGTGCCATCTTCAGCCACACTCATATGTGCTTCCAGCTACAGGAATAACATAATTCATGATCAAGGGTTTGAGAGGTGGTGGTTGTTTCTATCATTTCAGCTAGGAAACTGGTGGAGGATTCATCCTTTCACCTTTTACTTCATGTTTAGCCTTTTAGGAGCAGCAGATCTATATCAAGAATTTAGGCCATTTTATTTTACCTCCATCCAGCAGCAGTGCTTTCAAGGATTGAAAAGTCTAGTTCTGTAGATCCAAAGGAGGAAGGAATTTTCCAATATTTCAGCTAGAAATCCTATGAGGGACCATCTCCTCACCTTGTATTCATTGTTTACATCATTCTGAAGCTGATTTTAATTATATAGCAACGTAATTGAGTCTCTCCCTCCTTGAAAACGTGTTTTTATGAAGTTGTTGAGTATACAATAGCCACATTTAGTGGAGGAGGAAAGAGGAGCTATATATTGAGCTTTTGGACCAAGAATCTAGTCAAGGGATCAACCATTCTTGCATTGAGATGATTGTATATTATTGAAGCTATCTATTCTTCATTTCATGCAGTAGATATGCATGCCCAACAGTTGACATGTGCAAGCCCTAAGAGGGTGATTTTCTTAGATTGATAGATCTAGAAAATCCTTTCTCGGTTATCTTGGGTATCCATCATAGAGCCCAGATCTATATTTTCAACATCATCAGAGCTACAGAACTTCCTAGATCTACATTTTATATTTTTTCGGTAGTTGTAGTCCTAGAAGTTGTAGCAGGGACAATGCATTTTTCCTTCTAGCAGTCCATTAGTTACACATTCCCTTTTGTGGGATCATTTCAGGGTCATTCTAGGCCATCTCTTTGGCTTTAGTGTCTCATATATTGAGCACTATTGTACTGCTCATTCCACCTCCATATTAATAAAATGGTTCAACTATTCTGTACATTTTGATGGTGTATTTAGATTTATTGTTTACTTGTTTCATTTCTTATATTGTGTTTTTGTATTACTGCGTTGATCCAGGTAAATTCATAATACCCTTAACCAATACCTTTTACTTCGGCTGATGTGTTAGAATTTCATTTAATTAAATCATTAATGAACATAAATGAACATATGCATGCTGTAAAGAAGAGGAACTTAAAAAACATGAGCAACATAAGACATTTATAATGGAGTTCGTCCAGGAGGGACTACATCTCTGAGCCTCGGTGTTAAGATGGTGTAGGCCACTTGATTAAGTGTTGTAAGGAGTGAAGATGTACATGGATGGTGTTTTCACTATCATACAAGTAAAATTCCCTCACAAAGGAGTGGCTATACCTCTTTACGAGATGTTCCACTATGGAACTCTCATTCACCAAAAAGGACCCCTATTAGTATGACAATAACACACACATAATGATTATGAGTATCCCGCCAACATGGCAACAAAGGGATCTCAATCAAACATACATGTGACAATGAGTATCATTCCAACATGGTAACAAAGGGATCTCAAACATAATAAAAATCCATGATAGAAAGTACATATTCCATCAAGAACAAAAAATTATCCCATATCAAACATCAACAGGGATCTGTACAGCATAATGTATCTCATAGAAAAAGAGAAAAATAAGTACATGAAATCAACGCGTCATATACCTCATGTTGAAGATGAATGAAGAATGAATTGCTCTACTACTAGATCTGAAATCACCATCTCGATCGTGGCGTCGAAAGGTGTGAAATCGACTGCTCACTCACTAAATGATGACACCTACAACTTCACTTCTAAAAGTGGCCAAAAAATATAAATCTTAGATGCAAAATCTGAATATGCCATCAGATTCGTGATGTCGAATAGGGAAAAATCGACTGTCAAATTTATGAATTCTGACAAAGTGAAAATCTGGGGCAAAAAGAAATCTTTTAGATTCCCCCTAGATTCCTCCAAGATGTTGCTCCATGGGTGGATTGGAAATCTGCAACTAAAAAGGCGAATCTGACCTTGCCATTACGTTCCCTACGAAAAACCGTGAAAAATGATTATAAGCTTGACTATATTCCGACATGGAGAAAAATTACCTGCCCGAGAAATTTTCAAGGATCATGGTTTTGCTCCTTGTTCTGGGCCTGCTCATGGTTTCGCCTATAATAAAAAATTCACTACCTCGATCCACGTGCATGCTCCTGCTCTGCCTTGGCCTGGGCGCACTTGTAAAAAACTGAGTTCATATAAAAAATTTGTGGTAGACTTCCCAACATGAGACTGTTGGGCGCATTGGTTAAATGGGTGAACAGTTGAGGAGGGTTCGGGGGGTCAAATCCCGCCCCTCCTATTTTAAAACCCATTTTGTGTTTGATATGTGGCAGGGGCAGCAGGTCTGCTCCCCACATTTCTATCACTATTGTGTTAATGTTGGAGTGGTAGTTGGGTTGGCGAGGTTGGCCTCCGACCACCCCACCACATTTATATGTGGTCGTTGTATGATTTGGGACCACTGCATGGTGGCGCACCGACCCACGTGGCCAACGTGGGGTTGATACTCACCAACCTACGTTGAATGACGTTGGGGGTAGGACCGGGTCCACCTGAGGTGGCCCGCCCATTGTTTGTTTTGTGCGGTTATAATAGTCGGGCGGTGGAGTCATGGCAGTCGACCCACCATATATTTTTTTTAATATTTTTTATGCCATGTGGATTCATGGGGGTAGGGCGGGGATCATGTTCTACCCTCACATTTTTATATTATTTTTTATTTTATTTTATAACTAACTTTTCAAATTTAAAAATTCAAATTTTGGGCGTTAGCAGACATTTTAAGTGTCCCACAATTTCGCTCGGAATTCGACCGCAATTAGTCGGAATCTGGTGGCTGGATTTTGGCAAAAATGAGCCTCCTTTAAGCCTGCCAAGTCAAACCAAAAGTTTGACTGCTCCTAACTCCTCCATACGGTCTCGGAATTGAGTGTCGTCTGCGTCGTTGGAATCAGAAAGACTAGATCTTCAACCTGAACCTGGTTCGAGAGAAATCCAAACACTTTGATTTTTGGGCCCTCTTTGTCCTGTGTGTGTCTCTGGATCCACTTGGATCATGAATTCTCCCTTTTGGGATATTACAATATTATTGGTGAAATATTTTCACATTCATCAAAGAAACACCGCCACATTCTAACTACTATAGATTACTTCACTCAGTGGATAGAAGAAGTTCCAACTCAAACAGGTGAATGACCAGGAGGTCATCAACTTCCTACGACAAAACATAATTTCCAGGTTTGGTGTTCCTACTTCACTTGTTTTTACAATGAAACATATTTCTCATCATTAAATCTTTATGAATTTTCATTGGAAAATGGAATAGTATTGAACCATTCTTCTAGCTACTACCCTAAGGGGAATGGTCTTGTTGAATTAATGAATAAGAACTTGATTCGCATCATTAAGAAGACCACATTCTCTAAGTAGAGGAACTAAAACTCTTCTTTGGTAAATTCTCTATGGGTTGGTCAAGTCACACCTAAGCCTTCCCTGAACACCTCACCTTACTTCCTGGTAAATGTAAAAGAAGCCATCGTCCCGCCCAACAAGTACTTTCTTGCTCTCCAAATCTCCCAAGAATCCCAAGGCAAGCCATGTTTGTTAATGTGTCATAGGATGGACACCCTTCATAAGCTCCAGGAAGAAAGACTATAAAGCCAAAGAAAATTAATTACTTCATCAAAATCATATCAAGAGGTGGTTCGACAAGAAGTATGCAGGGAAGAACAACTTTAGTGTGGGTGACTTAGTATTGAGATGGTACAAATCCCATGATGACAAAATCAAACACATTAAGTTTCAATTGCTATGGATTAGACTGTTCACTGTACATGAGAATCTTAGCCAACACACATATTGCCTTAAATTACTAGATGGGAAGAGTGACTCTCTCCCTATCAATGGCTAAGATCTCAAACACTATTTTCATTGAACATCAAGGTTTGTGCCCTATACTATGTACATAGTTTTCATTTCTTTTGTTTATTCTTATTGAACTTGTTGTTTGTCGTGTTTCTTGTTTTTTTTTTTCATGTGAATAAGTGTTTTCCTCATCCATGTGTTGGTTTTTGAGATTGTGTGTGGTTGAAGTCTAAGGAGCCTTGTGACACTTCAACATTTGGTTAGCCTTTGGTCTATCTTCCTTATAATAGTCATGTCTTTTTTCCAATGAAGTTCTGATGGAAAATACAATCCGTCCGTAAGGAGAGTTTTAGGCAAACCATGAACTTGTGTTTATTTGGGAAACCTTGTACCCATATTCAGTTCTTTTGTTTTGGTGTTTTAATGCTTATCCAATCTGTAAAATGGGAGAAGGGGAAAAAATAGACGAGAAAAACTAAATCAAAGGACCCTATATAATTATTTGAAGGAACAACCCCCCCTTATCTCAATAAGTCGGGATCCCTCTTTCGCCCAAAATGAATAAGTTCCAATGCACACTCCTCTTTTTAAAAAAATAAATAAATGTGAATGAAAATAAAGGCTTCGAGCATAGAGGGGTAAAGAAAGGAACTCTTTTGGGTTACTATTAAGACTCGCTAGGAGCGGAACAATGTTTGTGTTCCTAAAGTGACTCCGTCGGGGTACTATCCAGGCCTGCTGGCAGCAGAGAAACACAAGAGACAAAAAAATTATACTCTAAAAATATTAAATTTGCGAGCTTCACTACCCTCCCCTGGTTGAAACATTGTGATAAAGATGAATCTTTGTTGAGTTAAATCGAAGTGGCCTAATGGGGAATTAGTCTCTTCACAGGGTAAGTGGGGAGACCAAAGTGATCTGCACAATGAATCAATACTCCCCGAAGAACCAAGGCCCTACATACAAGAAGTTAACCAAGATAGAAAATATAGAATTATAATAGCATGTCATCAAGTGTTCTAGATGCTACAACCTCCTCCAAAATTTTGGCCTATACCAAATTTCGGAGCCTTCATTGGTCTTGTTCATTTTTGTTGCAAAATTTGAGGTTCATTTTATTCCTTTTTTGAAAGTGTTGTGATCCCTTTCGAAGGATAAGAAAAGTTTCATATTTAGGAATGTTGGCTATCGTATTATATGTATGAGCCTATTATGGTGGTCCCAAGAGGTAAAATTTGTGCAAATGAGTTTTTCTCACCTTGTAAGTATCTGTCGCACTCATTTCAAAAAATTTTGAGCACCGTCGCATAAGTGTCGTCATGGTTGTCGTAAAGTATATCTTTGGTGTTGCACTTGTCGTAACTAGTTGTAATATGTCAGATGGAGGAGAATGCATTGTTTGTATTTCATGGAAGATATATGTTGTTTGAGTCATCAAGATATTATAAGTATGTTATCATAGTCAAATTTCATCACTATTCACATTGATCTCACCAGTCCCACACTTAGTCATTTTTCGGAAAATTTCCCAATCGAGCAATTTAGCTTCACTGGACCCATCCCTGAGCTGCACGCCACATAGTCTCAGCCCTCAAGCTGTGACCTTGCTACTTGGAACAACACAGTGTGAAGTACCTGCCTCCCAAGACTGCTCCATTGCATAGTTTTTGTGAGCAAGCCTTAAACTTGACATTCATAATTACGTATTCATGGTCTCCAGCCCGACTTGAACTCTTCACTTTGCAACCTCAAGATTCAAGCTCATCCCTTGAGCCCTAGAACTATGCACTATGTAGTCACCTAGGCCTTTATTGACAACCAAAACAACGCAGTAAGTTATCCTATTTCCCATCTCTACAGCCTGTCCCACTAGCTCCGGAAACTGCGCAGTAATGTCCCCCAACCGATCTTGAACTATGCACTACATAGTCTCAAGGCTCAGGGCTTCCCCTTTCCTTCCTAAACTGCATAGTCACTGAGCCTCCTTTTCCAACTTGTCACTTGTTCCAGGATAATTTCATGGATCAAAATGCATCATCTTAAGCTAGGGGTTTTTAGATTGATGTCGTCCTGTCATGAGTAAATTGCATGAACAGGTACTCTGTCATGTCATGGAAAGACGATGAAGAAGATAAGGAGGAGGGAAGCATGTTGAAATACACTCTTGTCACTAAACTCGCAAGCTGATTCATTGAGAATAGAGAAAAAGGACACTAGTTTGCGACCAATATCCAAGATTTGAGATCATTGAAGACTCCTTATCACCAAGCCATGCAAAGGAGAAAAGGAAAGCTCTTTCATGAATACACTCAAATCTCAGCAATAGAAGTGTCTTGACATTGCCATTTCAGCAATGTCATGTCATGTCATGTCATGAGTTGTCATATTCACATCACTATTGTATATCATGTCTATTGTAATCAAAATGTATTGTGAAGTGGAAGTACAAAGGACACACATGAATGTAAAGAGTCATGTAAGTTGAAACATCATGGGAAGTCAAACATTCATGAGGGTGGTAAAAGAGTCACCCTTGGTTATCTATACTCCCTCATTGTATGAGCAAAGGGATTTTTACCTTGGCTCCACCAAAAAAGAATTAGAGAGATAAGCTAGTTCTTTTGTGGAGAAAGGAGTGGCTCCAACAATCCATTATTGGAGCAAGTGATTTTAATTATACATATGTGTCTTGTAACTTTTACTTAATAAAAAAATCCTTCCGAGGCGAGCACGTTCTTCATGCATGGACTATGAATATTTTCAATACTATTCCGTGGAAGTTTGTATTTCATGTTTCCTTTCACATGTACTAATATAGTTCAACTATTTTGGTTATTTTAGTGCTTATCTTGTTGAGAATGTGTTGTAATTGTTGTTATTGTTGTCTCATCCTCATGGACTAATCCATAGGATATTAGGCAAATCTTTCTCAATTGTTGGTTGTAATGACGGTTTCATCCCTTGCGGACTATTACACTGGATGTTAGACAGTTCCTTCGGTTCATGTGTATCTCTTATTGGGTGGTAATATTACCTCTCTCTTAGAGGCTTACTTTTATCTCTCCCCCTACAATAGAAGAACCTTGACATACTTTCAATTGGACATTCACCAGACACACCCCCTTGCTTTTCAAAAGTACATCTGCATTCCTCTCTCTTGCTGACAGTCAAAACTGAGGAAAACCTTTAAGAAAATGGCAAGTGAGGCTTTATTTCATATGAGACTCCTACATCAAACAATGTGATGTCTAGTTGGGACTTCATACTGAGGAGATCCCATGAATGTTGGCGGATCCAACACTGTCAACAACTAGTTAAACACATATTTAATGACGTAAATATCAACGTCATGCAAGGTAGAAATATCATCAAAATGACAAAATAGGAAGATGGATAATGGACACACATATACCCTAGAAATCTCGAAGGGAAAAAACCAACAAAAATTTAATTTTATTAAATGTTTCGTGAGCGTGTTCACCCCTCACTCAATGGTAGCAAGGGATTCCATCCCTTGTCCATTGTTAAAAATATTAGAAAATAATATCATATTTAATTCAAACATCCCTCGTACATCATTGCCTATAGTGTATTTCCTGCATTTGACAACCCTTCACTCTGCATGGTGTATTAGTTCATTACTTTCCATAGTGTTAACTATAATACATTTTTTGGTTGTTGTATAAGGGATGGGTTATACACTATTAATTCATTCTTCGCATAAGTCACATTTCTTTCTTACAATAGTTGTCATCAGTAGCTTGACATCATGATTATATAAAATATCATCAAACTCAAATAATACACCTTTACTAGTTATGCTTCGAACATATTTTCATGTGGCATACTTCTTTATTGACACCACACATACTTTAATTAAAAGCACACAATTACACAAACATGTCTACTTATCTATGCATGTGTATGGCTATGAAACATGTCTATCCATCCAAATCTGACATGCATAAGGTGAAATACATAAATATTACCAAGTCATGCCCGTCTATTCATACCTCCCATGCATTATAAGAAAGGGAATAGTTGCATTTTTACCTTTGTCTGCAAGAATACAGTAATATTTAAAAGAATCGCCATGGTTATCATGGTAATATTTAAAAGAAACACCATCACTATCTCTTTTCACAACAAGAGGGAAATCTTTCCAAAATATAAGCACCACAAATATTATTTATTATTTCCTTCGCACAAGGACATATTCTTTTCCAAAATAAAAACCACAATAACTACTCATGTTTTTAAAACAAAACTAGCACAATCACTATTACCTTTGTGCATGCAAATACATATTATTTTTTCAAAAGAAACTAGTATAACAACTATTATCTTTGTGCATGTAAACACGTTATTTAAAAAAAAAAAACTAACACAATAGCTATTATTCTTATGCATATAAATGCATATTCTTTTTCAAGAAAATTGTAAATTAAATACATGTGCTTTTTCAAGATAATTTAGAAAAATAGCTATTATCTATGTGAATCTAAGCACATATGATTTTCTTAAGAAAACTATCATAATAACTATTATCTATGAGGAGAAGAACATTACCTATTTTCAAAGAAAGACATATAACTTATATTATCTCTGTACATGACATCTATTTATTATTTTCAAAAGGAAAGTTCATTGATTATTATCTTTAAGCATAGCCAAATATTCCTTCTTCAAACAGAAACTACCATAACTTGTTATCTTTGTGCATGAGAATCCATGAAAATATTTCCAGGAATTTATTAATTAACTACTCTTCTCAATCAAAATAAACACACCATATAATTTCCAAGAGGTATTGTGTACCTCAAATATGCAGTAATCAATGGTGGCCAACATCCTCATGGTTTTTCTTCTCCATTCGCCATAGCAATGGTCATCACAACTATGAATTTCTAAGTCGCTACTCGAGAGGGTCAACAAAGTCTGTTGCATTATCCACCAACTCTCCCCTAATGATGGTGTCATACCTTGTTTAAGACACCAAATAATGACAATACTCTCATGAGTCTTCCTCTGCACAATGGATCCCCCAATTCGAAATCTCAGAGAGCACAACAATATCTTGAACATATAGTCCAATACCTTGAAATTTGAACATGGGAGAGTCGAGAAACTCAATGGGAGAAGGGATGTTGGAATTTTCTACAGTTATGCTAGTAGTTGTTCCTTCTCTTCTCCCTAGCTACACTTTTCTATAAGGCCCATTATTAATATAGACCGAGCTTCAAGCTGCAAGAGAAAGAATACATGCATAAAAAAACTATGGCATTGCAAGAATTCTCGATGGTTTTTTTTACTAGCATCGTTGACCTCAAACCCTCTGGCTAAGTTAAAATTAGGAAGAGCCTTATTATCTCTGGTAATTTTATCTATATTATCAAAGAATGTTGAGGCATCACATCCCTTTAATCATCAACATTTTTGGGAAAGACCATGATCATTCTTTCCAAACATGGTCTGTATCCATGTAAAACCTAGTTACATTAACCGTTGGAAAACCATATCCTCAAGGAATCTAATTTTTTAATCTTCATAATGAACTTCCTCACAAAAAAGAACACCTTGAAACTAAGCCTCCTTTTGACTCTTTTTCCTGGAATGGACCATATAGTAGTTACAAGTTGTTCCATAACTAATTATTTGTGTTCATCAAAGCACATCAAGACTATTTAATTTTCAATAATAATTTCATGCTATTAAGATGATTACATAGGGGTATTACAAAAGTTTTGCACAAAAACTTGATCTCTCTCGTTGCTTGGTAGATCTAAAGTTAAAATGGATCTATGTTTTTTTTATTTTCACTAGTTTTCTATAATATATACATAGTGAAGCTGGGTTACACTTTTTGCCCTTTTTTGAGAAAAAAATTTCATTTTTTTTGTTCTTCAACTTTCTGCAAGCCAAAGCAATTTTTCTGTTTAAAATTTCATTTTGCAATAAAAATAAGAGTTATCATATATTTTATTAGCTTTCTATTAATTATTTTTTGGAATTTTTTTATACACATTTGATATGTCAACTTAGCGTTTCTTTGAGTGTGTGTTTTTTAACAATCAAAGGATTCATAAGAAGTCATGTTAATACGCACTGCTATATTCTTTGAAACTTTGTGTTTTTGAGAAACAAAATGTGTTACAACAATCTAGACAGAGTCTACTTCGGTTTCGTTATATTTACAAAGCCAATTGATGCATATCATAATTACTAGAATTTTTTGAACTAGTCCTATATGAAAAATTTGCATATTTTGAATATGTTTCGCAACGCACGGAATTTCTTAACATATAAGTTATAAACTAAAAATCTAAAAACCACCCATTACATATGACAGACCAATGTAATGCACTATAATTTTTTCAATTTTTTTTACAGTGTATTTTGGAAGATATAGAATTATGATTTCATTGAATCATAATGACCTTTAGAAATTGTTTGCACCTATTTTATCACAAAATTAATCAAAATTAGTAAATATTTATGAAATTCAGTAAAAGTTATATTTCTTGAAAGTAGATTGAATTCTGAAAATGATTGTCTTGTTTCCGATAGCTAATTCAGAATGTTTTATGGAGTTTAATCAGTCCAAAGTTGAAGATATGTATTCAGAGCTCGGCTCTACGTAATTGCAGACGTCTTAGTTTGGCCGAACTCTTAAAAAAAGTTTGGCTGAATTGTTTTTTGAGCCGACAGCCCGTAAAGTCTAACAACATAAAAGTTCGGTTGAATTTTTTATAA
Organism: Pinus albicaulis; assembly: GCA_034641835.2. Lineage (NCBI taxonomy): Eukaryota > Viridiplantae > Streptophyta > Pinopsida > Pinales > Pinaceae > Pinus > Pinus albicaulis. The sequence continues at coordinate 1,615,456,987 of CM076575.1, read as the reverse complement.
AATTTCGGCCGAAATTTTACCCAAATTTCCGCAGTTGGAAAATACCATGAAGCCCCTCCAAAAAAACATTTCCAGCAATATAAATTGTTGCGAAAGCATTCATTATTTTCACATATTTTTGCACATTTGGTCTGATTTTGCAAAGAATTGTTTTGGGTTTAAGGATTTTTTTGGAGGTACATTCAAAGGACATTTTTGCAAAGGATTGTTTTGGGTTTAAAGAATTTTCTTGGAGCTACATTTAAAGGAAATTTTTGCAAAGGATTGTTTTGGGTTTAGGGAATTTTCTTGGAGGTATGTGATACATTTTTTGGATGTTTTTTGGGCTTCATTTTTTTTGAAGGTATGGATTTTGGTTTAATTTTCATTGTTTTTAGAGGTTTTGGGCTTAATTTTCAAAGGAATCTTTTTAGGCTTAATTTCAAAAGAACTCTTTTTAGGCATAATATTCAAAGGACATTTTTTAGAGGTATTTTTTAAAGTGATATTTTTTTAGAGGCTTTTTTCAAGTATTTTTTAAGGTGGCATTTTTTAAGAAGTTGGAATTAATTTTCAATGGACATTTTTTGGAGGTATTTTTGAAGTAACCTTTTTTTAGAGTACGTGTTTTACGTTGAAGTAAACATTTTATAATGATTTTTTAAAATGAATTTTTGTCTAATTTTTTAAATGATTTTTTTTTGCAGGACTTGGAAGGAAATATTTTGAGCTTTGTTTCATTTTTATAAGACATTTTTTTTTCAGATTTTTTAGATTAAGTGTTTTGGATTGAGGTAATTATTTTTTGCAGAATTTGTAAAATGAGTATTTTTTTAAATTAAATATTTTGTGATATTTTTTTTAATTGAGTTTTTGTCTAAATTTTTGAAGGAATTTTTTTGAACTTCATACTCTATTATCGTGGGAAATCAAAAGAATTGCACGAGAAAATATGATCGAAAAAGAGACCCTGAGGAACATAGAGAAGAGACAAGAGAATCTCACAAAAGAAAGAGAGAAGCACTCTCAAATATTGAAAGGGAAAATCAACCTCAACTAGAAGTTGAAACATGTATGTAAATGTAAATATTATGATTTTGATATTTAAAATTTCCCTAGTTTAAAATGTGAAGCTTAATTTTTATTTGATGAACTAATTTGAAAAATATTTTGCAATGTAAACAGAGAGAGATATTCCTCAAAACATTGATGATGAGATACAAAATTTTGAAAGAGAAAGTGAAAGAGATATTGAACCAATGATTGAAGATGGTGAAAACGTTGAAAGAAATTCAAGTGAAGAAATTGAATCACAAGGTATATATATATATATATGTTGAACACATGCATGTATTATTGAAATTATACATATTTATTAATTTAGTTATTTATTGAATATGTAAACTTATTATGTACTATTCATTCGAATATGTACAGATGAAATCAATGTCGATGATGAGATGTTAGAAAATGTTGACACTCACACATATGGAGATAAAAGAGTTGACCATGTTATACGATATCGTGTTAAACACATTTTTGATACGTACTTCATAAAGGAAAATCTGACAGTTCAAGCCCAAATGTTGAAAGGTCTCCTATCATTAAGGAAATTAAAAGAAGCTACAACTTTATTGTGTATTCGAAAATCGACAAAAGATAAAAAAAAAATGAAGGAAAATGTGATACAAAATATAAATAGTGATATAAATTCAATTAGAAAATCTAGACAGAAAAATGTTTCAGTTGTACATAGAGCAATACATATGGCAGTGGTTTCATCAAGTACTAAAGAGAATCACTTGGTAAAATCTATGGCACGAGCATTAGGAACCTCACGAAAAACTTTGCACAAAAATCGAAAATTTCAGTTGCAAATAGATGTAAATGTTGAACTCGCTTGGTGGAGAGCTATTTGTAGGAAACCATACAAAGATAGACTTGGAGAAAATGTTAAAAAAATAATATATGAATATTGGAAGAAAAATTCGCATGTTTCGCCAACTGCAAAGCATGTGATGCGAAGAAGAATAGCACAAAATCAGTACGAAGAACATGAACACATTTCTTGGAAACCACTAAGATAGAGTTGTTCAACAAGTTCAAAGAAGAGAATCGTGAAATTCATGTCTCAATCAGTGCTTTTGTTCAACAAAAACCATGGTATGTAAAACCTATCACCGTACGCGACACTTGTTGTTGTCGTTATCATGTGGAATTTCAGTTATATTATGACACATTCCTTAATTTTGGTAGAAAATTTTGGAAAGATTCACCTCCTCCTTCCACTATCCGTGATTTCATATCTCAAATTCTATGTGAAAGAGAAAGCCATGAATTATTTTACCAAAAGAAATGTTGTGTTAGTGGTAAAAAATGTGATGATTGTGGAAATTTGACTAAATTTCAAAACAAATATCGTATTGATATAAATGATCAATCATTGTCCAACATGAAAGTGAAATGGAAGATATATGAATATATCCATAACTCGATTCAAGGTTCAAATAGTGCTAAATGTATTGAATTACAAGAAGAAGAAATTTGTGCGATAAAGTTTTTGAGAAAGTTCAAGGAAAAAATTTATAAATACACCAAGCATTCTCATAGAGCTGAATGGAAAGACTTGTAATTCAAAAAATACCGTGAATTTTTTCCACTAGGGACTATTTTGTCAGTAATTGATTTTGCAGAAAACTACACATTTGTTCCACAAAAAGAAATTCAGAGTGAATACTATCATTCTGACCAAGTCTCCATGCTTTTTCATATTTTATATAGACATGCTGAACAAAACGTCGATCATATATAAAGCACCAGTGAAAATCGGCATGTTATTAAAGAATATCACTTTTATATCAGTGACGATCGTACACATGATACATATTTTGTACAACACTATTTTGGAAAGATTTATGAGTCCTTGAAAAGTCGTGGAATAAAATTCAATGAGCATTGGATATGGTCAGATGGATGCACAGGTCAATTAAAATATTCATGATCATTCTTTTGGTTGTGTTGTCTTCATAAGAAAACCTGCATTAAACATTGTTGGAATTTCTTAGAGACTGGACATGGAAAAGGAGAACATGACGGTGCAGGGGCATGCATAAAATGAGGACTTCGAAGATATCAAATGAACCCCTTTGCAAACCAACTTGTGGACGCTAAAGAAGTTGTTCAATGGTGCATCACTACTCTAAGCCATGAGACTAACTGGTCAAGGGAAGTGCGAAGGTACATTCAATTTATTTTTTATTGGATATCTAATTTTAAACAGTGTACATTTATCATGTAATGGTTATCTTTGATGGTATTTTGATATCACTTTTACATTCTTATTTGAATTCCATATATAGGTTTTTTTGGCATATTGGGATCGAAGATTTATATAGATCAATTGGAAATGACGTTGAAACAATAAAAGGGACTCGAAAATTGCAGTCAATTAAAACAAAGTTGTCCACAGATGTGTTTGCATTGGATAGAAAAAAATATTCTTGTTTTTGTCATGTTTGCATAGACAACACAGAATCCAATGACATTTGTGAAAACAAAATGTATGTAAAAGATTGGAAACATGTAGAGCTAAATACAAAGGGGAAAATGTCCGTTGCAATGTTTGAAGAAATGCAATCAGAGGAGACTACAATATCATCTAATGGTGATCGATTTTCTGATCTTGTTAGAGAATGTAACATTTGAATTGCTTTCAAATGATAGAGATCTAGAAATAAATTTAAATACATAAGTTTGTTAAGTTTTTTTTATTGTGTAGGAGATGTTTTTGCTGTAATTGCACCAACTGACAACGATGAAAATGTGAAGTATTATTTGATGTGTTGCACTGAACGAAAAATGAAATTATTAGAAAACTATAATGATCACAGGTTTCCATATGAAAGAGGATCTATTATACTGAAAGGTTATTTTTTCAGAAAAACTAATCAAAGTGGGGATTTTGTTTACTTTCAAGACTATGAACCTGATGTCATAAGTTGTCAATATAGTCAGTTGGTGTGTGCAGAACGCATAAAGTTGATAGAGGTTCAATCAAAGAAAAAAACGAAAATTAAGAAATGGAAAATGTCAAAATCCGATCATGAACGGATCATTGAAGATGGCATTCCATTGGAATTTTTTTGATTGAACTACTCAACAATTTCTTCTCTTTAGATTCATGTTTTAGAACTTCCATAAATCAACTAAAAATTGAGCTACCTTGTTATGTTATATGTGCAAGTGTTTGCACATGTACATTGTTTTGGTACATGCACACTAGTATCAAGTGAAAGTAGCTTTTCTATACATGCATTCATTAAAAATGTTGCATTTATTGGATATATATATATATATATATATATGTTCTAGAATTCAATTCACTGAAAGTATATTTTCTATGTGCATTGATGAAAAATGTTGCATGTACTGGATATATATGTTCTAGAATGCAATTAACTGAAAGTAGTTTTTCTATGTGCATTGATGAAAAATGTTGCACGTACTGGATATATACATGTTCTAGGCAATTAACTGAAATTAGCTTTTCTACATGTGCATTGATGAAAAATGTTGCACGTATTGGATATATATATGTTCTAGAATGCAATTAATTGTTCAAGTAGTTTTACTATATGCATTGATGAAAAATGTTTCAAGTACTAAATATATATATGTTCTAGAATGCAATTAATTGAAAGTAGCTAAATTCTATTGGCATTGATGAGAAATGTTGAAGTACTGGATATATATGTTCTAGAAAGAAATTAACTATTCAAATAGATTTTCTATGTGCATTGATGAAAAATGTTGCACGTACTGGATATATATGTTCTAGAATGGAATTAACTGAAAGTAGCTTTTCTATACATGCATTGATGAAAAATGTTGCACGTATTGGATATATATACATTATAGAATGCATTTTTAAAATTTTATGATTGTTTGACACATCTAAAAAATACCTAGAATATTATGATTGTTTATATATATATATATATGTATTGTACTTCAATCGTTTTAACATATATATTCAAACATGTGTACTTAAATCATTTCTACATGTACATATATGCATGTGAATTTTTTTTTGTTTGGAAAACGACAAGTGAATTTTAAAAACAAAACATAATATCATAATCACATGCCAAATGTAGTTCAACCATCCAAAACTTGAGTTTTAAAAACTTTTTGATTATATCACAACATTACTTCACATGCCATGCCAATTGTAGTTCAACTATCCAATAAAAACATTTAACATTATATCACATGCCAAATGTAGATCAACCATCCAAAACTTAAGTTTTAATTTAACAAAACATTATAGATCACAACATTACTTCACATGCCAAATATAGTTCAACCATCCAAAACTTAAGTTTTAAAAACAAAACAAATTATAACACAACATTACTTCACATGCCAAATGTAGTTCAAAAGAAAAACATTAATATAGATCACAACATTACTTCACATGCCAAATGTAGTTCAACCATCCAAAACTTGAGTTTTTCAAAAGCAAAACATTAATATAGATCACAACATTACTTCACATGCCAAATGTAGTTCTTGACCATCCAAAACTTAAGTTTTAAAAACAAAACAAATTATAACACAACATTACTTCACATGCCAAATGTAGTTCAACCATCCAAAACTTGAGTTATAAAAACAAAACATTATAGATCACAAGTATCAAAACTTTTTAAAAACAAAACATTATAGATCACAAGTATCAAAACTTGAGTTTTAAAAACAAAACATTATAGATCACAAGTATCAAGTATCAAGTAACATTACTTCACATGCAAAATGTAGTTCAACCATAACACTTTAAAAACAAAACAAATTATTTAACACAACATTACTTCACATCACATGCCAAATGTAGTTCAACCATCCAAAACTTGAGTTTTAAAAACAAAACAAATTATATATAACACTGTAACATTACTTCACATTCTAAATGTAGTTCAACCATCCAAAACTTAAGTTTTAAAAACATTATATATCACATTCACATGTACCAAATGTAGTTCACATAAAATATGTCCAAAATTTGTAGATCTCACAAGTATCAAGTATCAAGTTATATATGACTGCATCTAGATAAGAATATATATAAAAAAGTAAATTTAAGACTAAATCTATTGAAAATATAATGTTGCACATGTGCATGTGCATCATCCATCAAATACAGATGGATGTAGTGTCTTTCCCAGCAAAGTCACAATCCTTGAGCTATCCTGTGAAGCATGGGGAACCTGTACACAATGTGTACAAACATTAAAATTTGATGTTTTAAAATTGAGTGAGAATATATAGAACTTCATGTAAAAAACAAAATGTAAAAAAAAACTATGCAATACTTGATAAGGTTCCCTCTCCATTTGTTGCTTGTCCACTACAACTTCCCCCATGAGAACATCTCCAACAATAAACTGTACAATATACATGTACAGTTATATATATATATATATATATTAAAAATTTTCAAATGAAAATGCTTATATATAAACTTATTTTCAATAGTATTAAAAAAAAAGTTAGACAACTTGTTCAAATGGTTGAAATGGTGTGGATGTTCCTATCTCCATCACTAGAGTCCGTGGAGAAAAGAAATCCTCTATAGAAACCTAAAATTCAAAAAATTTAGAAGTATAAAATAACTCAAGATCAAGATCTCAATTTATAATAAAACTTTTAAACTTCAATTTATAAATTATAACTTAAAAACATATATATTTAAGTGAAAAATTGAATACTTCTGCTGGTGGATTTGGCACATCTCCTAAGAGAGGCTCCAAAAGAAAATCTCCAAAAACCTAAAATTCAAAAAATTTAAAATAACTCAAAATCTCTAGATCTTAATTTATAATATAAAAAATTTAAGCTTCAATTTATAACTTATAACTTAAAAACATATATATCTATATTTATTTATTTATTTAAGTGAAAAATTGAATACTTGTGCTGTTGGATTTGGCACATCTCCTAAGAGTGGTTCAAAAAGAAAATCTCCAGAAACCTAAAATTCAAAATTTTTTAAATAACTCAAGATATAGATATATCTCATTTTTTAATGGAACTTTTTGAGGTGGAATATATAACTTAAAAACATAAATTTTAAAAGTGAAACATTTTCCATACTTATTGTTGTGGATTTGGCACATCTCCTAAGGAAGTAGAAGGTACATCTCCCAAGGAAGAAGAAGGTACCACCCCCCCAAAAACATCGGATGAAATCAAAATATTTTAAAACATTTGATTATATATATGTACATGTACATGTGTGCACAATTATTTATTTTAAAAATATCACTTAAAAAACACTAACATTTGCCAACATATCTTGATGGTGAGACCCATCTTGATTGTTTGAACCAGAGGCTCCGAACGTGATATTAACATTTTCTTCATTCATCAAGAGTGACAACTGCAAATGGTGTTAACATATAATGATACATTTTTGTTAGATTAATTTATACAAATAAATGTATGTATATATATATTTATTACAAATTGTACATTGTTAAAATACTTGAACCCTAACCATTAACACATACCATTCCCATGCCCTCTTCCTCATGAACAATTAGGTCATGCCAACCATTACGACAATTTTTGCATATGTTTTGAGATCTTCAACACTCATGTTGTCAATCTCTTCATCTGTATAATATACAAAATTAGCATGTGCATTCTCACGTGCTCTTTGTCGATTTAGAAAAACATCGACTCCACCCAATCCACTATGAACATTGTCGATGATGGAATCCCTTGCTTCTCGACTAATTTGAGAAGTGGCTTCCATCTCTGACTGCAAAGTTTTGACAGGAAAAGGTCGACTAGCCAATGGTGGCTTAGGGTGAGGCAACTCAACATCATGCCTAGCACCCCTATGGTCACACAATCGACCTTTCCCAAGACCAAAAAATTCAGAGGGAAGGTCATTGTAATTGGGTTTCATTTGCAAAAAGAATTCTACATAAAATAATTTTGCAAAATAAATTCGAATTTCATCGTTCCATGGGATTCTTCCATAGGCCTCAAGGTGTCTATCATACAAATAGTGAGCTATATCAGGGTGCTTGAAATATTGTACCTTCAACATCTTTATTTTCAGTCCTTTTTTGAAATTAAACATAGAATTTGCCATTTTTGTTGTAACTTTTTCTTTAACAACCTCCCATTTATCGGGACCCATCACTATTTCCTTTCTTTTTCTCATGACTTATACAAAAGTATCAGTGGTTGGCCCAAGATTTCGGTACACATATACTAGTTCGCCTAAAAAGTGTGTAACTATTTCTAAGCTTTGTCGACTCTCAATGGGTAGAGTCAAAGCCACGAGATCTCTCTACAATTTTACATGAAGATGTTGACACCTTTCTAAGGTGCATTGTTGCATGTTTCTTTCCCAAGGTATATCGGAAATGTCGGTCGGATAAGTCGTGGTGGGTGGAAAAACTTCTTCTTGAATGAAGCGTTCTACCCTACGTCTTTTTTTACCAACATTTGGAGCATTTTCAGCCTCTACATCAATATATAAAATTTTGTATATTAGAAAAAATGCATGTAAACAAATTTGTACAAATTGAATGAAAAAAATATTCAAATTGATGGTCACCTCGATGTGGTTGGCTAGCATATTGCCCACCCTGAGACTGTTGAGAACCAGATTGACCCTGTTGAGAACCAACACGACCATTCTTTAATTGGCCTATAGTGGAATAAATATCACCACATTCACGCAACCTGCTAGCACTTATTAATGGCCCTCTAAGGGGATTTGAACCACCACCAACCTCTTGAGACGAGAGAGAAGATTCATAAACAAATATGAATTTATAATCAATTGAAAAATAAATTCATACATATAAATACATGTACATATTCATTGATTAAATTGTGTGAACCATACCACGACTCGGTGAACCATGGGCATGCTCCATTGATGGAATAGAGACCCTTCTCCTCTTAGCTCCTAAAAAATAAAAAATGAAACTTATTAACAACTAATTTAACTCACAAAGCTGATAAAAAATAAATTCCATATGTACACACATGTATGTATATGTATGGAGATTTAAGATTATATTTAAATACCATGAACATCCCTCGATCCTTGATCCCCCTCTCTCGTAGAGATATGGGATTCTGTTGATCTTCGTCGTTAATCCTCCATGATATATATATCTACGGTGGACATTTACAATTATTTTTTTAAATTACTATTTGAAATAAATTCAAAATAAATTTCAGAAAATTAATGTAATTTAGTGTACACAAATTATTTAAAACACAACTTTCAAAGCAATAATTGATGTGTGAAACTCAATTTAACCAAAAAAAAAAAAAAATGTCAAGTTCACCAAATTGCGCTTTACATGGTGGGAGAACACTTGGTATAAAATTGAAAAAAACACATGGTCATTAAAAAAGAAGCATGAAACTCCATTTAAACAAAAAATTGTTGAAGTCTTCACATTTTAATTTTATAACAATGTGAAGTTCACCACTTGTTGCAAATGTGAAGTTCACCAAGTTGCGCTTTACATGGTGTGGTGGGAGCACACTTGGTATATAATTGAAAAAAACACATGGTCATTAAAAAATACGCATTTATAAGTACAAAACACACACATATACAATATATGTTACAATGTCCATCAATAAATTTTGAAGGAGAGTGTCTCAACACTAATTCATCTTTGAGAGATGAACCTTGAATTTTTCAAGAAGAGCGTCTCAAAACCAATTCATCTTTGAGAGATGAATCTTGCATTGGAATTTCCACGTATAATTCTAATTCATCTATTAATTCATATTTGATAGATGAATCTTGAATTGGCATTGCCCCATGCAATAGATCAACAAACATCTTATTCACATTTGTACAATGTCTTATACTAAAAAATTGAAATTGGCTAACAATATTGTTTGCTATTCCATGCAGTTCTTTTAGCATCTCCTTCTTAACTTGGTACATTCCATTCATCTGGATGCACACAAGTTCAGAATTGGTGAAAACTACAATTCCATTTTATCCATACTCCATAGTTGTTCCCGAGCCTTCTATCAATCCAATATAATATGCCTCGTTGTTTGTTGTTCTTCCCGGTATATTCATTTTCCTTTGGACGACTTTGCTAGTCACAATATTGGAAAGAACATATTTAATCATTACTTTCCTTGGATTGGGATAGAAAGAAACATCTATGCTTAATTTCCATTTTTCAACCATATTTAGTGGTTTTTTTTCCCTGAAAAAAAACAAATTCAATAAATATATATATATTAAATTGACATTTATTGCAAATGCATGGGAGAATGACACATGTGCATGAGATAAATGACATGTGCATGGTTTATCTTAAAGTTTGACTTAAAAATTTTATGGTAGAATTCACATCTAGAATTAATGGGAGGAAGCCTTTAGTTTGTGGGAGAAATGAATTTTATGCACTTACTAAAACAACTAGTTATGTCCAAAGTCACACCTTTATGAGTTTGTGGGAGAAATGAAATAGAAATGACACATGCCTTAAATTTTGCCTAAAATTTTATGGGAGAAGGGAGAAATGACACATGTACACGATTTGCATTAGAGTAGTAGTGGTTTATGGATATTAAAATGAAGAACTTCTATTTAGATTTGTTACAGAGATTGACTGTGGGGGCATTTACTGGATATGTCACCTTTGATAAAAGATGATATCCAGAGGCTACCTGGACCTTTACAGTGTCTGGCTTTAGAACTTGTAGAAGTTAACACTCAACAGGGAGACTAAAATCCTATGTAAGTTCAAAATCCTGTGAGAGTTCAACCACTTTAGGTTCAATTTTTAAGCCTTAAAGTTTGAGAGAAATGAAATTTACATGGTTTGAAAAATTATTTTTTGCACTTACAAAAAAAATTCTTTAAAGTTAATGGGAGAAAGCCAACATGACATGTATGCTTTAAAAACTTTGCCTAAGAATTTATGGGAGAAATGACATATGTACACAGTTTGCCTTAAAGTGGTTGTGGTTTATGGATATTAAAATGAAGACGTCTATTTAGATCTATTCCAAAGATTGATTGTAGGGGCATTTATTGGATATGTCACCTTTCATAAAAGATGAGATATAGAGGCTACCTATCCCTTTACAGTATCTACCTATAGAACTTGTAGAAGTTAATACTACCTGTCCCAATTATACCCTATGAAGTGTGTAGAGGACCCATGGAATTACTCACACTACTTTACGTAGACATAAGGGTGTATAAGAGTGTGATAAGTTCAAAAATATGGTCATATTATTGGATATCTTTCCTAAGAGCCCAAATGTACTCCTTAAGTATATGTGGGGTCTATATAATCATCAACAAAAACAAGTGATTCTTTCTAAGCTAAGGATAATGTATGAGCCATGTGTATACGCACATTATATAGAAACCATAGGCCAAAATAAATGGTAC